>VXAY01003284.1:222035-235569 GCA_013399855.1 Oxyruncus cristatus | reverse complement strand
AAAACAAAACAAAACAAAAAACCACCACAAACACAAACATAACAAAATCTACAGACAACTTTTGTTGCCTGAAGCAGAAAATTGGTCTCTGTAAAAGCAATATATAGCCCATCATTGAGCAAAATTACTCAACAGCCATCCCTGTACCATTTACAGCACAAACACTGGAAAAAAATGGGCAGTAGGTATCAATTTCATATCCTCAGATTGGGTTTATTGTTAATTCAGGCTCTTGGGGGCGTGTGAAAAGTATTTACTAACGTGTTTCTGGGACTGCATTTGCTAAAATTGCCAGTGTTTTCCATCCTCCCTTCTCAAATGATTCATGGAAGTAAGTGGGAATAAGCAGCCTGAATGCCCTGATTTGGAACATCTGTGTAAAAGCAGCATATGTCTTGGGCTAAGAATAAATACAGTGGGGGAACTTGCCCTAACTAAATGCTATGACAAATACCAGTCCAAATATTTACAGTCTATAAAATTGGGCTCGTTAACACTGTTTATACAATTGTGTGGTGTGAAGGAATGTTCACTTTCATCGTGCGTCAGCAAAATTCACTGGCATCTCCATTTTAAAGTCATTTATAATTCAGTCAATGAAATTAATTCTACATCAGAATTAACTAATTTAATCATATTTTTTAAGCCTGAAAATTTTTCAAATTTGAGGTATTCCAACCCATATATATATATATGTGACCATGAATGTAACTTAAAACAGCATCTAAAAAGCAGATAGATCCAAAAAAATCTAAGTTGTGTATTGATTTATAGTGTGTGGGGGGGTTAAATTTCTCACATCATTGCTGAAAAACTACTGTAATGCAAAAGTGCAGCACAGAACGTGCATAACGTGCCAGTTTAGCTGAGCATAGTACCCTCAAAAGTATGAAGTTTGTGAAGGGAAAAGCGCAAAAGGGAAAGTTTGTGAAGCAGTGTCTTTTTCACAGCAGGTAAATTAAATATATATCAACATAGAGTTTTGGGGTTCTCCACAATTAATATATTTTATTGAATTATCTAATAAATACCATGCCCTGAGAAGTGGATGCTGAAAGACTGGTGTTTGTTCATTAATAAAGATGAAGAAGTACCAGGTTCAAGCTTCCAAGACATTCTTGTGACTATTAAAGAACACAGAAGGAAAATTCCAGTCCTTTTTTGCTTTTCAGTTTTTTCTAGCTGTGTCTAAGGAACAGAATTCCACAGAACTGGCTTGAAAAGGTCTGCAGACTGCCAGCCTGGCAAGAAAGCATGGCAAAAATGATGCCAGAAGTGGGGATGCTGTCGGTAAAGAATTCAAATGGCCTGTTGGTCAAGTGCAATCTGAAGTGATCAGTGCTGCAGCTGGATCCAACCTGGGCAAAAAATGTGAATGGCTCTAGAAGAGCCCTAGAAAAGCTCTGAAGAAGGGATTACAAACCTAGAAAATCTGTTCCAGCGTGGGCAAGCATAGGAATGTAATTAATACACATACTCGTCAGCAAGGCAAGAGTGATTTACCTGCAGCCATCAAAACCCAGAACACGTGGGAATTCTTATCAGTAGATTACTCGTCTTGCGGAGAATGTCCACAGCCACTGACGCCAAGCAAATCACAGACTGGGGCAGGTTTTAAAAGTGAGGGCAGTTTGGGGGGCAAGCATGTAACAGCTAATATTTAAGATACACAGTAGACTCTCTTCATTTCACCTTGGAAGGTCAGATGCCTTTGGAAGCTGTGCTCCTGACAGCTGTGACACCAAAAAACGGTGTTGAGAGGTTATTTGGGCTCCATTATACAGAAGGTCACCCTACGTGTCATAAAGGCACACCAGGTTATTTTCATCCTCTCTCAACCTGACACAAAAGCATTTAAGAGCCAAAAAAGCACTGGCTCTTAATAAGCTATCCTTTTGAAATCACTGTATTTTAACATTATCTTAAAAATAACGATAAACTAACAAACTTGCTAACTTATTGTGCAAACACCCAGTTTGCTGAAGTTTGGCACAGAAGGGGGGCATTCCTAGGTGCCACAATGCTCCCATTACCCACTCACGGCCAAATAATTACTCTGGGAGTCAAAAGGGACCCTGGAAAACCCTTAAAACCTCACCAGTTATTACTTCCTACGCAAGTGAATCCCATCTGAAGCCATGTATTGAAGCACTACTGAGTTGGCACAGAAATGGATAAAAGCCAGGAAACTCGAAGTTTAAGCTGACTCGCCATCCTTAGCACACCCCATTGTCCTTTATCCCTAAAATTTAATTAAAGTCCAGTCCTGACCAGTTGTAATATAAGTAGTACAGAAAACTGATTATCGGAATTGCTTTCCTCGGACCGTCCATTGTGCTGCACTTCCTCTCTGCAAAACACAAAAGACTCTTATGTACATTTTTCTTTCTCTGTGAAAAGAGAGCTGGAGGATAAAAAAAAAAAAAAGAAAGAAAAAAATCCAGTCTGAACTTTTATTTAGTTGGCAATTGTGCTGTGGAATGAAACTAGGCATTTTCTTTTAAAAGCTGATTCAAATTCAGTACTTAATCATGCCATAGCAGGGCAAGTGCAGCAACAAATTATGTCACAATTACATTAGAAATTCTTCTACAAGATTTTGTTTTCAGTCACTTCTAATCTTTCAATAGCTGCCATTTCCAGGGTTGATATTTCCCTAACAACATTTGTGCCTGAAACTCACTGCTCTGAGCAGAAACATTTGGAATGTAAGGAAAATATGTACGTGCACACATGTGCAGAGTACAGACAGGGAGAAAAGCAGTCACATTCGATTATAAAAAAAGTCCTAGAAGCCAAAAAATATTTCCTTTATTCTTCTAAATGTTTTTTTTTTCTTTATTCCAGCAGATTATTTACTCCTGCGCTCCTAACCAATTTGTTTTCTCTGCTGCAATATACTATTACAAAGTAATTGTTTTAAAATTTTAAAAGGCGTGTGCTATGAACTCCACTTCAAATAACAGGCCCAAAACACAGGCCTCAAGTGCCTACATTAAAGCAGACTCACCACTAACTATGTGGATGACTAAGCCACTCAGAAAGAGGTAAAAGAGCTGGCAGGCCATGGGACACACAGATTGAGAGCACAGCTTTTAAAAGTCCTCTTTGTCTGCAGTGCTCTCCCTCTTAACCCAGAAGAAGTCAGGTGATTTGAAGATATCAAACACCATCTGTTTTCTAAACAACACACTCATGCCTGCAAAATTTACAACACCCACTTTTGAGCCAATCCCGAAAAGACTCAGCCCAGCCTGCAAATCCATAACTTTGGAGGAACCTTAATTAGCAATTTCAAAAGAAGGCCTATGATCCAGGCAGAAGAGCGCTGCCACAGATGAAATAAAAACCATATATGTAAAGCTACCTATGGCATTATACAGATATTCAACAGAATTTGGAAGTCTTTAGGTTAACACTGTTAAACTTGTAGAGCTTCAAAGAGCAAAGGTACAGCCCCTGGCAGGCCAGCGACAGGTCAGTGCCTGTTCCGGCAATGCCTCATCGTTACTCCTGTAAATGACTCCTGGTTTGGCTCCACGGCTGCTCCGTTCCCATCCACCTCTGCCTTTTGCCACAAACACAACACGGCAAGGTGTCTGCTCACCAAAACAAAATGCAAACCCATCCCATGTCCTCCTGGCTCTCCTGCCCAACAAATGCGAACATGCTTTCCTAGTACACAGTATTCTAAAGAGCAGGGTCCCACAGCAAAGGACAAAGTGCCCATTCCCTGGGTTTTTCCACAGCACTCCTGGGTTTACACAGTTGCAGTGACATTTTCCCAGCAGTCACTCCAAAAGCAGCTAATGGTCAATGTTAACTTCTCTTCATCTGTAAGAAGGGAACGAGCCCAAACCACCTTTGGATGACAAGGCAGGTGGATTTTACAGGATTAATCACAGAATCACAGAATATGCTGAGTTGGAAAGGACCCATCAGGATCATGGAGCCAAAATCCTGGCTCTGCACAGGATACCCCAAGAATCCCACCATGTGCCTGAGAGCATTGTCCAAACACTTCTTGAAGTCAGACAGGCTTGGGGCTGTGACCACTGCTCTGGGGAGCCTGTGCCAGCGCCCAACCACCCTCTGGCTGAAGAATCACTCCTAATATCCAACTTAAACCTCCCCTCACTCAGTTTCATGTCATGTCCTTGAGTCCTGTCACTGGTCCTGAGGGTGAAGAGATGGAGATCTGCCCTGTTCTTGTCAGTACTGCTCAGGGGACTCCCAGACTAAGCAATTGTTACACGAGATTGCTCCTACTTGAAACCTTAAGTAACACAAGCACCACACATTGCAAGCGGGCAAAGGGTTGCTGCAGCGGTGAAAAAACAAACAGCTGCCACATGAATTTGATGGAAGTGCCAGTCTCCACACCAATACCACAATCCTTTCGATGAGGCATTTGGTCAAAGTATTAAAATCCTTAAGACCATCAGGAAAACAACAAGAGCAATTCCCCAGTAACAGCCCCAACATGTTCTGGCTATTAAAAAACCCAGCAGATTTAGCATTACAGGTTAGAGAAAGAGCCGAGTATTCCTGAGTTTCAGAAATTAAAAAGCAAAGAAGAAAACTGCTCTTGTGGTAATACGACAGGGCGACACAAACCATAAGAAGTTTGACAGCTGCATATGCCAAACTCGCACGTTCGCCGAGAGAACAAGTCTGTACGAGACCTCTGAGGCAGAAGTTCACAGATGCAGCGTCAAAGTCAGTTTTGAGCAGCGCTGGTGGGTGGAAAACCATAACTAGCAGGCAGCAGGGCTCTGCAGTTGTTTTGCAGGCAGCTCAGAGTGGTGAAGTAAATAAACAAATAAGTCAAAGGGAGCCAGCAGCAATTTGGGATGTGCAGTGCGACTGGCTGTCATTCAGAGCTGGCTCGCCCGCTCTTCCAGCGGATGGGTTCTTCTTGAAACCATTCCATGCACACACACAGTTTCCATTAAATCTGTGGAGACTAAATAGAGCCCTTAATGAGGCTGAAAGCTTGACTTTTCACCTTTCTGCAAAGCATACCTTCAGTACTGTTAGAGCTGACCGCAACAGCCAACTTCAGCTCTCCGCACCCAACCACCAATGCGCAGCGGGAACAGAACGGTCCCGCAGGCACCAGCACTTGTCTGGCTCCATCATGAGCTGGACGGAAAAGCAGCACCAGCAAAGTGCATTTTATTCTGGGAGGAAGGCTGCATTTCTGGCAGCTGAGCTAACCAGAGCACTGGCCAAACATAAGCTGCTGCAGAAGCAGAGCCGGGGCTGCCCTCTGCAGCAGCAGCCAGCCAGATGTATTGTGCAAACCCATTTTTAGATGATCTTGCCTGGAGTATCAGGGACCTGAACTCAATAACCTGAATCCCTTCTGCTCTGTGCTTCCAGGCTCCGCTGTGCACACAGAGCACAGAGCTGACCCGGCACAGGCCCGAAATGATTGTGGTTGAACAATCCCCAGCAATCACGACTTGTACGCTAAAGAATTTACAATTGCAATCAGAGCCACTCTGCATCCCCTGGGAAAAATGATCAAGGAGAAATGAAACAGGCTTTGTTATACCCACGAACAATAACGTAAAATAACATCAACTAGAAATAAAGACAAATGCTAGGCAGGCTAACAACAAATGGAGTTTTCATTCCTCACTGGGGTTATTTTTAGATGCATTCATATTTAAATATGAAGGTAATTTCCCAGTGCAGCTGTTAACAGCTCTTCCTGAGCTTCTCCTGGAGTCTGGGTGTTGCATCTGCTGGCATTTGCAAGGCAAACTTCTGGTTTTAGTGCTCTACAACTACAAAAGCAAATGTTTCAAGCATTACTTCCAAAAAATCATACTTTGCATCTCAGGGGGTACTATGTTCAATATATCTGTAAGGAGTTTGAAGTTTTATGTACAAGACTCCGTTGCTGTTCTAACAAGCATCTTGTGAGGGTTTTAATCTAAGGAAAGGCACACTGAGGTACAGATCAGGTGAGCAACACCTATAAATAATGTGCTAGTTTAGGCACTGCTGGTGGTTTGAGAAATGCATGATTTTAAAGAACCGTTGCTAAGGTCAAGAGCTGCTCCAGTATTAATGAGGGACTCGCTCTGCTTCTCTCATTCAAATGAAGATTTATTTTCTTTTTTTTTGGTCAATAAGTGGAAATTAAGTATTTCTCACACGTTACTGTATCTGAAAGCCTGCTTATGTGGAAAGAGATACATAATGCTTTTGTTAGGACTATGGACACACTATACTTGATTCAGACGACAGGTCCAACTAGCCCTGTCACACCACCACAGAGTTTTTACTTCCACAGCAACGAGCAAAACTGAGTTTTGCACCTCCAAGCTTTATCATAATACCTGAAGATTAGAAATTGATTTATACTCTGGTTTTATAACCCATCTAGAGTACCAAGCAAAGGAATGAGAAGCCAAATCACTAAAGAGTGTATATCACTGATCTCTCCATCCATGGCACCACTCGCACTGCAATGACTGTGCTACAGGCCTTGTGCTTTCCTTGCCTGGTTGGCAGAGCTAGGCCTACCTTTGACCTTCTCTCCAACACCTTCCTAGATGAATGAAGATGAAGCCTCCGGCATCAATGCCACAAGCCAGTGGAGAGCTGTGGGTCTGAGGGTGGAGGAGAGGGTGGGAGAGGGACTGTGAAGCAGCTTTGAAAATCGTTTTTTCCCCATCAATGAATTGGACACAAAGCTACTGCAGTGCAGACCACTCTTAGGGGAGACAAAAACATGCTGAGCTCTGTATGTGAAAGGCCGGAGTTTGTCTTCCTTACTGTTAACGTGAGAGGAGAAACAAGGAGCTCAAAGAAAATACAAGGCCTTGATGAAAGTGTTCATCTACTGCACAGCTGCCGTACCTCAAAATTTCCATCCTGCCTTCTGCAACCTCTTACTCCCCTTAACTGCCCCGAGTCAGACTCCGTTCTTCACTAACAAAGCTGCTGTTGTCACCATCTCAGACAAGTCAACTCTCTTATGTGCTGCCCGCCACGGACAGCCACATCCATCCCGAGGTCAGGCAAAATGCCTTTGTTTTCCTGAGTCACAGAGCTGAAAGTCTTTTATGGGTTCCTGCAGGTTAGCTCTCCTCAGGATTCCCAGTGCTTTCCCCCAGGCCTTGGGATTGGCAGCAGCAATTAGTGTGTGTTCACAAAAGGCCAAAGAACAAAAACTCTGAGGAAGGAGATTAAAGATGGATTAAGGAAGGAAGGAAAAAAAAAAACCAGAATGTAGAACACTGCTCCAGATACTAAGCTTGAACTGAATTTCAGACCCGTTTCCCATGAAAATTGAGCCTCTTACCACTTCAAGGAACTCCATCCTCAGGAGCAGCAAGGCATACCCACTAAATAATGCATGCCCATCACCTGTTCAAAGTAATTCCCAGGTCTCAGGCCTTCTCCTCACTTCCCTGGTTACCAGCGAGCTCTGGGCAGACACCTGGCAAGGGGGAGCTTCTTTCCACTCATCAGTGTTCCCAGTCACCCTCTCCAGGTGTTGCAACTGGGACACGGGAGAAAACTGGAGAGGGATCACTCTAGGAATACCCAGGAAACCCTGCAGCATGAATGTGCTTCTGAGACTCAAAGAAAACACGACACCTTTGCTGAGCATTCCAGCACTTTAGGAACAAGATCTCCTTTGCAGTCGAGGTAAACGCCAGACAAAATTTCACTGGTAAAAAGTAAAATCAGCATTAATAATGTACAACTAGGAAGAGCAAATGTGGGAGAACACACACATGCCTTACAAGCGCTTTTTTTTTTTTCTGCTTAGCTTCGAGGATCTCTCCACAGCACAGTCACCAGCAGATGCTGAAGACACGGCAGCTTCCACATTGACTCACGCAGAGGGTGCTGCTGGGGTTGACTCTCGTACAAAGGTGACCTGCCTTCCCAACTGAGAAAAAGTTTCTGCATGTGGATCCTTTCCCTGAGTCGGAGTCCCATCAAACATAACTGCATGGCCAGGGAAATTTCAAAATTCCTGTTAACTTGCTTTTAATGACCATATCAACTTGTAACTTCCTGCCAACACCATTAACTGCTGTTGAGCAAAGCCATTCCTGAAACGCCCGCTCTTGCTGAACAGATGAAGCCAGAATAATCACCCCTACTTAGGACTAAACAAATCTGTTCAGACAATGTAAACTTGGTCCTTTCTGAGAATAAACACTTTGGAGTTATTCATATATTCCATGCTGGCACAGTCTTCCGCAATTTCAGACCCAGGTATTAGACAAGCAAATCAGCAAAGGCACAGACTCGGGCTCATGGCTGGAAGTTAACATAGACAAGACACAAACAACCAGGGCGGTACATTCGGCCAAAATCGTGTGCTAATGCTTTGATTTGCCTGCAAAGCAGGGGGTGTAGGTTTTTTTAGAGATTACAGAACACCACCTGATGCCTTCAGCAGCGCTACATCCCCACACACTTGCTTCGAGTTTACACAGAATGCTAAATATTCAAATTGGGAAACTCATACATTTTACAACTGCAAGGAACTTGGCCACTGTAATTTTACCACATTAGACCAAAGTGAAACTGCTCACATAATAGAAGGAAAGAAAATAGGAAACTCTCTGACATGTAAAAGCAGGGGAGCAAAGGAAAAGGACAATGAGGGAGAGCAGAGGGTTCAGCAGAAGCAGCTTCTCTCAGCAGACGATCAATGCACAAAGAGCTGGAATGTGAGAACGCTCCCATGTGGGTTGATGTGCAGAGGAACAGCTATTGGGCACTGCAGGAGAAGAGGAGCTGGGGAAGAGGCAGGGCGTGTGCAGAGAGCCTGGCACAGACAGGCTGAGAACGCTAAGGGAAGACAGGGATGGAAAATCCTCTGGGGCTATCAGGAAATAAAAACAAAGATTAAGGACCAGAAGAGCCATTTTCATGGTCTGAAAATACACTTAAGAGAACACCTCTGATTTCCAAGTTTTTAGTGTAAACCTGTGACAAACTGAGATCTATGAAAACTGCATATGGAAATGTAACAAGATACATGGATTTTCCCCAAACTGCTGTCTGCTCAGGAGAGGCAAAGAATTCCAAAACCAACAGGCAAAAGAGGAACATGGACACAAACGAGTTATCCACCCCAAGCCCCTTCTTAGCAAGCCCCAAATCACCACTTCCTTGCCTATCCCTCGATCCTCGAAGGATGGCTCTGGGCAGCTGTTGCATCAGCAGCAATTAAAGCTCCAAGAAAGACCAAAACTGCACCAGAATTTCTCTTTTGTGCCATTTCAGAAGGTTTAGGTTTTTTATTTGTTTAAATATTTCTGTACTACTGGAACCCTTTTTATAGAGGCAGGTGTAAAAATGCATTTACCACTTTGTTCAGCTCCGGGTATAGGCCGCATCCATAAAAAAGTGAATTTGCAAATGTAAGAACTACCCTGAGGGCAGAACAGCAGTTTTTTGGGTTTTTTTTCCTTCACAGGATTCTTCCTCACACATACTACACGTTACTAACAATCTCAGTTAAGGTTTTCAAGGTTGTTTTGGCGGAACACTATTTTTTCCTTCCTTTAACACACTTTCAAAGCCACGTCAAGCACACGGAAAGTCTACTCTGTTCTGACAGCACCGCTTACTTTGTCAAGCAAGCAAGGAAAAACTCCATGTTCCTCATAGAAGGAGTTAGCTCTGCTTCTCCTAAAAAATGCTGTCATGGTAGCTTCATGGTTTGACACCTAACAAATAGAGAGGATTGTCTTCTAAAATACAAAAATCAACCCTAAGCATTAGGAGCAAATTTTCTTGGTATGAACTTTAGGTAGTCAGCTTTCTTCACCCATTTCAGTATGTTCTGTAAATATTAAAAAATGAATACCTTACTCAAAGGCTTTGCAATTTCAAGTACCCCATTAAGGTACTTCATTTTGCTATCCATAGCACATGATCTCAACAAGCAAAGCTGTTTATTTGCCTTAGGGGAGACAGAGATGAGGTTGCATCATGGGTGTTTCTGAGTTGACAAGGCTTTTCCCCGGGGCTGTTTGGGAGAGTTGGAAAGAAGAACAGGGAGAAAGCACAGAGAAAAGGGAGAGGAATGGCAGAAAATACAGGTGCAGTGGTCTAACCCCCTGGTCCTTACAGACAGACAAAATAACCGTAATTACAACTATTATCTCTCACATTCCTCTGGCAGGGGAAAAGGAAGGAGCACTCTTGAGCCTACCTAATTTTAAAAGAGTATTTAGTTTTAGACTCTTCATACATTTTTAGCTCTACTAGCATGATTACGTTCTCATTTTTATTGCATTTGATACAGAGCTGCTGCACCAACTTTGACAAGGTACTCTATGTACATACACAGTGCTGAAAGCTGAATTTGACAGGCATTTATGTTCCGGAGGAATATACCCAAAATTGGATTCTAATTCTGAAATGGTTCAGATCATTTAAAGATTAAACTCAAATATAAAATGCAATATGTGTTTGCTGAGAAACTGTACTTAGTCGATATCAGGAAACCTTACAGGACATGTATCATACCGAAGTTCATATATTATAGTGTCCTCTTTCCTTAGATGTCTCTACAAATCAGCCAATGGCCAGCTTGGATTTGGGACAGCTTGCTTTGAAAAATCAATATAACCCGATAAAAGCTTAAAGCTAAAACCCACTAACATTCATTTCAGCTTATTCCATTGAATATCAAACTATTACTCTCAGCTTTATCTGACAGAAATCTGTCTTTGGGAAGCTCAAAGAAGCGAGGCTCCAGTTTTGGTGCTTGAAGACAGCTCTCTCCCTCTGCACCGAGGGTGAGTGATCTCAGATCCAATTTCACTGCCCTATCAGTGTGTTTGGTTGCTCATCATTTCATAAATGCCCTGCCCAGAAACGTTTCTGACTGGAACTGGATCCACAGAAGGACAAAACTCCTGTCGAGTCACAGTGAGAGTCATTCAGGTCAACCTTGGGCTGAGGGAGTTCCCAGAACTTTGATTCTTATCAGAACATCAGGATGCTCAGGAAAAAGAAACAAGCATCATCATTATCACCTTGACCTAACAGCATCTTCCAAGTGGCTGTGTTATAAACTTGCATTAACATTCTGTGCAATGCATTATGTAGTGTGAGTACTCCGAATTTCCCAGCCGACACCTTCCAAACTCTCTCAGCCCATGAAGCGTTAACAAGATTGCCATGTCTTCCGAAAGGTAATTTCCCTATAGATCTGACAAGAACTTTAATCTCAGTGTCATGAGCATTAATTAATTCTATAAACAAAATACAGGTAAAAGAGTATTTTAACTCGGAAATTCAATTAAAATATCTCATTATATTCCTTGGCTTCAGCACGTCTGTGTTAAATATTCATATTTTTATTCCCAACATATGAGCAACTCCATCCGTATTAACAGAGTTTTGTCCGTTCTCCTGGAATTCAAGAGGCCGTGAATTTCTACATTTTAAGAAGAAGATGGAGATCGTGGTCAAGCTCTCCACATACAACAGGTTTTCTTGTGGAGAGTATTTTAAAGGCTACCCACGTCCTTAAGAAGTGTATTTACAGAGTTTACATATAAGAACGCAGTCAAAAATCTGCTGCAACAGCATATTAAAGACCTTTTAGTGCTCCAGAGCAGCTGCGACCTGGTAAAATCTAATTATTTCTCACATGCCCTTTGGAATTCTCCAGGAATATGTACTGTAATTTCTAAATTATGCCATCAGCACTGGGCTGGCCTTGGAATTAAGCTGAGAGATGGACCATATATATCTTTTATGAGTATCCCACAGATCTATGTTAAGGCTCAGCAACATGGCACAGCAACGTAACCCTGGAATCTGTTAACTAATACAACTAAGTCAGGCATGAGAAATACCAAATACACAAAGTTTTTTGTTAAAACACTGCTCTAATCATTAAAGAATCTCAGTTTTTAAAAAAAAATCCCCAGGATATCTGCAGCATTTCAAATCAGTTGCTGCACTTGCACAGCTCGCTGTTCTGTCCCACATGGTAAGACCCAGGCACGCTGTAGTACCAGTCATACCCATGTTTGTATAATACATGTACATACATATCCACAGCATGCATGTAACATGTTATATATATGCATTAAGATGTATATGCAACACAGCTGATTATACTGAGCTGGTCAGGGCACAGCTCACTGCCAGGATTATCAACACAGACAACTGTACCTTAACCTGAAGTCAATTTGTTATTAGTTCTTACTCTCCTCAGGGAAAGATTAGAATTGAAGCGACAGAGAAAAAAAAAATCCCTTTCCCTCCTTGTCAAGGAAAATCGATCCAGAATTATTTTTTTCTAATTAGTTGAATAAAGATAGCATGTATATAACATTTCAAACACCTAAATACCAAATACGTCAAAAATTTATTAACATTTCTCTGAAGAAAGAATGAGGTTTGATACTTTCATTTGCTTTTGTCAAAAGTTAAATAACAGGAACTGAAATATTCAAACTTTACACAGAAAGCACAACTATGTGGCAATTTCCATAGGACTTGTGGAAGTCAAGCACTCCATAAACTTAATGGAGCTCTTGTGCCTTCTGATAGCAGCAAAAAGCACAACTGGAAGATAACTGGGATCAGCGGAGACAGTTTTTGGGAGCTTCCCTTCCCCCCCATCAGCTCCCTGTGCTGGCCAATGCACTGGTCAAAACCATGCAGGAGGTGGCCAAGATCACCTCTGCACTGCTGACAAAGAGAACAGGATGCTTATGAAGGCAGACACTGTGTGCCATGAAGGAAATCCCGCTTTCATGGAAAATTTAAAGAAAACCCAGTAGAAACATCAACTTCATTTGCCAAAGCCAATGCGACTTGTGTGCTTGTAAGCTGTGAATAATGAGAAACTAGGTTTTACGAAAAAACACCTGGGGAAGATGTCTTCTAGCTTGCCCTACGACAACCATAAATTTCTGGAGTGCAGAAAATTTGTTTTCCAAGGAAAAATCCCTAAGGACATCAGCCAGGTCCCAATGCCCCTCAACCTCAGTCCCGCTGGGCACCAGAAGATATCTCCTGGCAAGTGCCACCCCGGGCTGAACATGGAACCAGGCAACTCTTATTCATTTGCTGATCCCAAACAGGACCAAACGCCTCAGGAAAACCCTTCAACATCCCGAAGCTGGAGCCTGCAACACCTCACGGGCAGGGAGACGCCAGAGGAGCAACGACGCTCCTGGCCATCCGACTGCAGGGGCTGAGGGAACATCTGAATTTATTTACATTTAATTATTTTATTTATTAATTTACTTTTATTTATCTATTTCTCAATATTTTTCAGCTCGTGACCTGCACCAGTCCTTGGACCCAGGGGGAAGGCGGACGACGAGACGAACCGGGGATCACCTGCCCAAGCCCAGCGTTGGGGGACGAACTGGGGAGGGGAGGAAGGGGCGCCGCCTCGCTCCCGCCACGGCCAACAGCCGCACCACCATGACAAAAAGGGAGAAAAAATTAAAAAAGAGAGGGGAAAACGAAACTTCAAGAAGTGTAAAGAACGAACCTTCCCCGGAACCCC
>VXAY01003284.1:118849-221580 GCA_013399855.1 Oxyruncus cristatus | reverse complement strand
GCTCCCGGACCTGCGGAGGCTCTACCCGCCCCTTTTTGGGGCGCTCCCCGAGCCGCGGGTGCGGTGCCCGCGCTGCCCCCGCGAGAAGGAGCCGCCGCAAACGCGCCCTCCGCGGGGGGACCCGCAGGGCAGCGCCGGCTCCCCGCGCTGCGGGACCCCCGCGGCGCAGCGCGGATGGACGGGGGAAGCCTCCTGCCCGCACCCCGCATCTCTCCTCCGGCTTGGAAACTTCCCCTTCCATCCCTCCTTCCATGCACCCCTCCCTGCGTACTGCATCTATTTAGGAAAAAAAAAAAAGGGGAAAAAAAAAAAAAAAAAGGAAAAAAGAAAAAAAGCCCCTGCGCAGCGCTGTCCCCCCCGCACCACAAAGTCTGCGGGCGAGGAGATGGGCAACAAAATGGTTGCACTGGAAGAATGAATGCAACAGGCCCCGATTCCCGCCCCGACGCCCCACTTTCTGTGGGAAGGAGAGCCGGCTAGTAATCCCCCTGCCGTTCCATAGGTCCTCGCCTAGTTTTAATCAACTTTTCAGCTGTTTTCGATGTATTAAGTGGTTGCCTGCCCTCGTAAGAGCGCAGCAAATTCCGTTTATAGACGACTCGCAAATAAACAGTTCGCCTCTCGCTCCTGTGCACGGATCATCTCTACGTGATTCTGGCCCCAAAAACCATTTCGCGACTGCTGGATGTGTCAGAACCTTTGTTTTAACCCATTTCCTCGAACGCAATTAGGAGCTGCAACTTAGTTGCTCAGGCGAAGCCCGAGTGTCCTTGCATTTCCCAGCGCAGCCGTCCTGCTTCCCAGCATCTGCCATAGCTCTCAGCATCCAGGCACAGCTTTGTGATTTTGGGGTTGGTTGGTTGGGTTGGTTGCTTTTTTTTTTTTTTTTCGGTTGCTGCTCAGTTTCCAAGCTCATCCCCTCGGTGAATAAAAGCTCAGCTCTTGCACAGACAGCTGCCTCTCTGGCTCAGCCCTGCTCTTTGAGGTCGCCTCAATTTTAATCTTTCTGACCGCAAAGGGGTTTGAGCTCAACCCTGGCACATCCAGGCAAAGTTGCGAGAGGAGTGTTGCAAACGCCAGTACCAGTGTCTGTGATTAACTAATTCGGGGAATGCTCTTAGCGACGGGTTGTTAATTTGGGCTGCAGGCAAGTCGCTCCCCTTCTGCAAGAGATCAGTTCTGACCAGTTCACAGAGTACAGTGGAGTATTTTCTGCACCAGATTCATACTAAAATGCAGAATTACTTTACAATTAAATCTTAAATCCTGTGAAAGAGCATGGATGCAGCTGAATGCGTTTTCTCGTTGCCTCTTAGGAAAAAAAAAAAAAAAAAGAAGAATCACGTTCTGCATTTCCATGTAAATCATTTCTACTTCTTCTCTGCATAGAAAGAAGAAGCTGAAAATGTTCAGACTTTAAAAAAAAACAGTTCATTATCCTGACCCCAATTTCCTTGTCTAAAATATACTGCTCAAAAAGATAGAAGCATCAATTATGTTCACTATCTATTGCCTGGGGATACGGCATCTTAATGAACATTTCTTTGAATTAGACTGAAAAATGCATTTGTCAATTAAAGTGTACAAAGACACGAATTATTTGCCATAAAACAAAAAGATCAGTATGTGTTTTCCTTGTCATTATATGTCACACGTTAGGTCATACTTGAGAGGTTTCAGTGCCCTTCCCTCCCTCAAAAGAAAACTCACCCTCAAGTTTCCTTTAATTTATTCTAAAACCATACAATACAGCCCTGTTGAAGATTGGGTTTCAAATATTTCATAAACAAAAGGTATACCTGGGTTTATAGAAAGCCAATTACCTTAAAATATACTGAGGTTATTCTAATCCTTCTATTCAGGCTGCTATTAAGCTTTTCTGTTTTGCCATCCACATTTAATCACTTCTAAAAGCTGTATTTTTTCCTGCCTTCCGTGCTCCTCTGATACACCAGAAACAGTGACAGCCCTTGGTATATATTTAAAATGCTAATTCTCTTTCTTTTTTTTTTTTTTTCTGGTGCATTTATACCATTTTAACTGAAGAACAACAAGATAAATACTGCAGTTAATACAATCAGCATGGGAAATTCCGTAAACTCTGCGAAAGAGTGATTTCTTTTATTTATTTATTTTTCAATTCCCTCCTTTGGAGGCCGCCTCTGTTTTTCTCAACGGGAGACTTTGTTGTAATTAAAGCAGAGAAAACTGGACAGCAGCAAAAAACCATCTGACTTGTGGCTCTTAAAAAGCACAGGTTTTGTAGCATGTACCACCCCCCAGTGGGCAAAAAAACTGTTCAAACTCACAGCGAGCTTTAATCTCCAGATATAAAGTGGGATACACTTTACAGCAAGAACAAAATAGATGAGTTTCTGGCTTGTTGGGATTTTTTTTTTTCTCCTTTCTTTCAATTTTTCCTCTGTCACCAGTAGCTGGAAGTTGTCAGACATTTGTAAGGCTCGGTGACTAATCCAAGCAACTGCTGGAGTTTGCGAACTTAGCGCTGCAGTTATTTGAAGTGGCTTCAGTTGGGAGATGGCCATCTTTGTCTCCTTCCAGCAGGAAACATGGATGCTAATGGCTAGTTAGCCCTCAAGTTTTTTTTTTTCAGGTTTTTTTTTTCCTTCATCACTTCAAAGCACAGGAATGCACAGAGGAATTAATATGTGATTGCTCGCATTTATTTTTAATGAGCAGGCAAGCACCACTCAGGGCAGGAATCTGGAAAAGTGTTCAGTAAATATATCATATCATCACTACCTCTGCTCTCTGCCTTTCACGAGCTGTAAGAATCCAAACATTTTTTTCCTAATTTTTTGAGGAGCAAATTTATTAATGAGGAGATGAGCAAACAGCTGTTTTAAAGGGGAAAGAAACAAAACTAGTGAAACTTGATCCAGTGTTTGAGTAACATTTTTAAACATCTGGAGTTCTGTGCCAGGAACTCCCTATCAGGTATAATTCTACCTAAACTTGTCAAGAGGAGGGAAAAATGGATTTTTTTTTTTCCCCCTTGAAACAATGGCAGCATTTGTTCTCTATTCTTTTATTTAAAGCCTGGGTGAGTTACCTCAGCAGCAGCTCTCAAAAGAAAACCTAGAAGCCATAATTGGCTAAACTCAAAGAGCACCAAAACACAAAACAGAAAGCCATTGCAAAAGACTCCCCCTCAAAGTGCTTTTTTAACACACAACCTTTGCAGCAGCAGAGTAGTCAAAACAAGAGAGTGAGTAGGAATAGAGTAATAGTCTGGGTTTTTTCAACCCATCATCTTCAAAACTAGGCAAGGTTTTAGAAGTGAACTTCAGAAGAGAACCGCTCTAGAGTTCATTTCCATCCTCTACAGCAAATACTGGTTTGGCTGATCTTAGGCGTGGAGTCAAGCTTTTACTCAGGATCCATTCCTAAATCAGATTCACTTGCATTTGAGGGAAGATCACATAAAAATTTGCATTTTTTAAGACACTTGAGTTAGACCTAAGAAAGCAAAAGCAGTATTACATTTCTACTGCACAAGAGAGGGGAATAATCTTTTTTGCAAGGAAATAAAACCTTCTCCAGGAGGGAAAAAAAAAAAATAATTATCCAAATTTCACCAACAGGCAGAGAGACACAACCTGGTTGCAGGGCTCACTCTCACTTTACCAAACTCCTCTGCATTCTTTACCCCTCGGAATGACAGCGAGAGGACCTTCTGCTCACCCAGCACCAAACAAAAGACTGGGGCACCTTCTTGAAATATGATGATCGTGGAAATTGCAGCTCCTAGACAGGGGTGCTTAGAAAGCATTTTGCTGTCACTATCAACTAACCCTGAGTAATACACTTAAAGAAAACAAAGTATAGACATTGTTTCAAGTCTGGATTAGCACAGTGGAACTTCTTTTGAAAAAGAAAACAAGTTGGTGGAGCTGTTTAAGCAGCAGCATGACCTTTGCAAGCACAACTGGCGTTAGAAGCAGTAGAGAGACTTCACAAGTATTTGAAAAAATAAGCATATTTTGTGCTTCTGATGCATTTCAGATTCTAAACAGATACAGAGGTGACTCTGGAATGGAAGCGCACTGATTAGGCAAATTGTTTGGCTTATCAGGGATGTATATTCTAGTGGTGACTTTAAATGACATCTTTGTCATTTATAACCTAAAGAATACCGAGGGTTTCCCTTCCCCCTGTTACTCTGATGGTCAGAAAGGAGCCACTGAACTACCAGAGTTCCTGCTGGAGAACACAGAAGTAGATTAGAAATTCAAATAAGCATTGTGTGACCTCCAGTGAGGCAGGTCGTGATTTTATTCACGTTTTATCATAGCTGGGAAAGAAAAGGTATCTTTGACATCATTTTTAGGGAAAAAAAATCTCAGCTTGTCAAATATGCGAAAACTATTTATTTTGTTATGCCATTGCCTGCCTACAGGATGGGGAGTGCAGCTGGGCTCCAGACCTTAGCATAAATGCAATGTTCTTCTTAGGTACATTTTTCTTGTCTAGCACAAATTACTTTGAACATTTTAAAAGGAGGTGCCCCCCTGCTTGGCTGTGCCAAAGCGATAAGTCCACGTGCAAGGCTCACACATTATCCACTATCTCTAGTAATTCCCTTGCTTTCACACTCCCAGGAAAAGTAATTTAACCATGCGGTTCAGCAAAGTTCAGGAAAACATTCAACTCATCATAAAAGATAAGTCAAATAAAAAGCTGCTGTTCTGATGTTACTTTTGTTACTCCCCCCCCCCCCAAAAAAAAAGGAAGGTGATTTCTGCATGTAAAAATTGATTTTAGCCCAGACTTTCTAAAACCCGCTCTGTTCAAAAGTAATGGCTCCTTTCAAAACCATGTGTCCATGAAGCCTCCCAGTCTGATGTTGCAGAAACCTGGACACAGTGTCCGTACCAGTGGGGGTCACTTTTCTTTTCATCCCGCCAGATCAGCCATAATGACTTGGTGTCAGAGAATATTTAGAGACAGCTCAAGAAGGGAAAAGTTGGAGCATGGCAGCAGGATTCCCTTCTTCTCTGTAGACAGATCACTGGAGCCTTTGATATGCAAAAACATTGTTTTCAGCTATGGCTCCAGCTATAGAAGGGAAGTGCAAGATATCAAACAATCAAGACCTGGAGAAAACTATTCTAAGTTTAGAAAAGGGAGTGGGGGGTATAGTCTTAATCCACATTTTTGAAACTGTGTCGTCTTCTCCAAAGAGACCTTTTCTTTTTTCTCTCCCTTGTTTTCACGTAATTTTGAGAGAGGAGGGATGAAAAAAAATTCCAGGAACTTAATGAGCTTTAGTGCTTTCATTTTAATCCTCCACATTACTGCTATTATAATAGTGGCAATAAATGAAGAGATGACTATCAAATGGAGCACAGAGGAAACAGTTTATGTGCTAGAAAGGTAAAACAAATGAACTTACTTTCTGTGTGTGCATGGATCTATGAAATGTATGCATACTGGAGCCAACCTTTTACTTAATACTAACAAGTTTTTTACAGCTCGGAGTTCTAAAGGAAATTTATGATTTTAAGTACTTAAAAGTTACTGTAGCCTTCAAAGGCCTATTTAAGGAATTTATAGTCCTGCTTCACAATGCCCTTGCAGAAAATACCTTCTGTCATGACTTCACATTAGCTCCTAAGAGATACCCTTTTTTTTTTCCCTACAGCTGTTAAGCAGCTGTTTATTTCAAAGTTTCAGGAATAGGGCCTGGACTTCTTTCCCCAAACACTTAAGTAATACAGCCCAAGAAAACTGGACACTGGAAGAATACAGAGCTTTTTGTTCCATTTTGTAATGATTATATAATTTACCCCAATTACATAAGTCACCAATAAACGTGCATTCCCTTCTAGTCTAAAATGTGGCCACACAGATTGAGTTTTTTGCCCTGGATAAAGCACATGTTAAAATATTTATGCCACAGTGGGGTCTCTCATTCTGAGCTCCTGTTTTTCATTGCACAACTGGCTGAAAACAAGGTGCAGAAAACAAAGCTCAGAGGAGCTGCAGCAGCAGAGAAAAGGCTTCTCCATTCCCTCACTGGGCACTCACACCATCTCTGAAATGGGGGGCTTTTGTTTTTTAAATTATGTCCATGGGGTCTTTTCTGTGAAAAAGAGCAGCATCATTTCTCCTTCAGTAATTTCGTATCCCTGCATATTTCCTGTTGCTGCAGTAGCAGTGACTGATCCGTTCGCATGATGGACCTGCCACAAATGGCAAAAGGCAGTTTTTAAAATTGACTTTGGGTTGTTTGTGTTTGGGTTGAATATTTTATGAAGGACCAGAAGCTGCTCTAGTTTTGCTCCCAGGAAGAGCAGCTAAGCAAGGCTTACTCAGCACGCTGCTCCTGACAAGCATTTCCAAGGATTGTGCTTCGGACAAACACGCAGTCACGAAAGGGAGAAGCGAGGAAACATTAAAGATTATTTTATTTTTTTCTAAATTTCAGATTTAACCACTTCTATTTCAAATATGCTACCTGCAGGCTCTCAGGGGACACAGACTGTCATCTAACTGGATACTTTCTGCAGTAGTGATAGGGAGTAGCCCAGGTTAAAAATCCCAGTTAAAAATAATTAGACTTCTTTAAGGAACACGAACTAACAAAAGAGATAATATTTTTCTTTTTTTCTGAAATTTTACAGACTAAACCCACATATGTGTCTCTGTTGCCAAAGAGCTGATGCAGATGCCTGGCTAGTCCCCGACTCAAAATCAGCATGGTGCAAAATGGGAAATATTCATACAGTATTTTAGCCACAACATGTCCCCTTTCACCCAGTTCCTCCTGAACAGTAATTGGCTCCCTTCACTTTTGAAATCAAGGAGAGAATCATCATCATCTCTCTCTATTTACCAGGAGCACAAAGCAAGCAACCATTTTGGCCTCCTCCCAGGAGGCCTCACTGGTCATCAGGTAGGAAACACCATTTCCAAATATTTTGTTATTCTCTGACTTTTTTTTCCTACTGAAACAAGGGAAAATATAGTTCCAGCATAACATGAGACTAAGCCGCAAAATGTTTGTATTTTGCTGAAATACCAATGTTTTGGGGACAACAAGGGTTGCCAGTCACATGTTCAGGGGATGCAACTCTTAGTTCTGGTGTCCACCAGTTGTTATTAATTCCAATTTTTTTTTTACTTTTGCAGGAAATTAAAGAGTACAAGGAAAGCTTTCCAAGGGGAGTTTTCTGGGAAGGAAATAGTTTTTGTGTGTTTGGTTTCGTTTTGGTTTTTTTTTAATGAAGAAGACCATCTAACGTTTCTGTGGTAGAGTAACTTGCCTTCCTGCAGCACGGGAGGAATCCTTTCCTGCATTACAAACCTGGAGGAAGCATTAAAATACAAGGGCTGGAAAATGGTTCTCCCAAAGAGGTGTGGATGTATTGGGATGTAGCTACTGTACAAAGGTCACACTTGGATGGTTCTGGATAGGAAAAAAGACCCTTCCCCGACCTCCTGAAGAGGCTGCCATCCCTCCAGCCTCAGCATAATGAATGGTTTCCATCATGGGGTGCTGAAGGTGCCTCCTCCAACTCCTCGGCTGCACAGAAGAGTTTGTAAGAGTTACAAAGGAAGTAACTCCTGCTAAAGGCATTAAACCAAACAAAAGGGGCTCTTCATTCACAGACTTTACATGAGGACACACAGAGAGGGAAGCTGAAGCTTTTCTACGCCCTGGCCTGGTGTGCTTATGTACCATGATAAATCTTGGTTGGAATGCTCATTGAGCGTCGTGCCAGGAGCCAGGAAACACACACCACCAACAGGGACCATCTGAGTAAACGCCTCCAAGGACAAAACTGCTCCATGGAGTAACCCTGAGAGTGACTGGAGAGAGAGACATTCCTGTACTGGATATCCTCAAGCACAAAACTTACTCATACCTTTAAATACGGTAGGATCAATATTAATTTATTTTCCTTTTCGTGCCTTAGAGGATAAAGTTCAATTAATATATGAACCCACAAGAGGAAAGGTCATGACACTGCTTAATGCACAGGTCATCTTACAGGAGTTCTCACAACACTAATTACAATGGTAATTGAACTATGTTGTCTTAAAAGCTATAAAAATGCTAATTACCTGAGCTCAGTGTACAAACACACTACTGATGCAAAGTACAATCTCAGTCTCAAGAGTTAATTTATATTATGCTACTAATAAGATGGGAAAACGTGGTTAAACCCGCCAAATAGTCTCTGATTAGTGTGCTGCTTAGTAAAGAAGACTTTTGAGAATGACAAATATTTAAACATGAAATTAAGCATGTAATGAAATCCTTCATCCAGTCAACTAGAAAGCCAGAGCTCTCCCAACTGTAGAGCTACCTACCAATCGTAACATTCACCTTTCGAAACACTCCTCCTTGAACACCAAGCAAAGGAGGCCACAGTGTTTGGGAGTTGCACAATGTGGTGTGGAGTACTCAGAAGGCCTTGGGAAAAGCTCTTTACTGGCCCTTCCTTATTTATCTGCCCATCCTGCTTTGCCATTAGGGCTCTTTTTGGGCCTCCAAAATAGCTACTGCTGACTTGTGGGTTTGGTAAGGGTTTTACAGTTCTCTTAAGGGCTCCTGGGGTTGTTAGCTGGCTTAGGAATTACTTCTTATCTTTCAGATACAGAATGATTTACTTGAACTCTGGTGTGACTCTAACTGTGTACTTACCTGGTATCTGTGAACAAAGATTGTATGCATGAAATGTGAAGGAATCCTTAAAAAGAGCCTTCTTGCTTAAGCAAAACAACTCACAGATCAGACATACTCAATTATACTATTTTCAGTCACTTTGCAGAATAACCTATTAAGTTAATTGAATTAGTACAAGATGTGGTAGAATTACTGATGTAAGGAAAAGAAAGCAAAATGTGTCTGTGAGCTTGAATTTTGGTTTAATGTGTGTGTGTTTCAGATATCTTCTGTAATGCTGAAGTTGAATTTTTTCATTGCAGTTTCTTCACTGATGATCTGGATAATTTTGTTTGTTTGGTTTTTTTAGATTTGTTGAAGATCAGAACTGTATACAAATCTCATCATTCCTGACCATGATTAGTGTAACCTGGAGCATCTTCCTAGTTTGGACTAAAATAGGGCTCTTACTTGACATGGCACCTTGTTCTGTTAGTGCCAAGCCATGCCCTTCAGTTTGTCGCTGTGATGTGGGTTTCATATATTGTAATGATCGCGATTTGACGTCTATTCCTACAGGAATCCCAGAGGATGCAACCACCCTCTTCCTTCAGAACAATCAAATAAATAATGCTGGGATTCCTTCAGAACTGAAGAACTTGCTTAGGGTGGAAAGAATATATTTATACCACAACAGCCTAGATGAATTCCCCACTAACCTCCCTAAGTATGTTAAGGAACTGCATTTGCAGGAGAATAATATAAGGACCATTACTTATGATTCACTTTCCAAAATTCCTTATCTGGAAGAACTGCATTTGGATGATAATTCCGTTTCTGCCGTTAGCATCGAGGACGGAGCTTTCCGGGACAACATCTATCTCAGACTTCTTTTCCTCTCTCGAAATCACCTCAGCACCATCCCCTGGGGTTTGCCTAAAACCATAGAAGAGCTACGCTTGGATGATAATCGCATTTCCACCATTTCTGAACTGTCCCTTCAAGACCTTACAAATCTAAAACGCCTTGTTTTAGATGGAAATCTCCTAAACAATCATGGATTGGGAGACAAAGTCTTCATGAACCTAGTCAATCTCACAGAGCTGTCGTTGGTCCGCAATTCCCTCACAGCCGCGCCGGTAAATTTGCCGGGAACAAACCTAAGGAAGCTTTATCTCCAAGAAAACCACATCAACCGTGTGCCACCCAATGCTTTCTCTTACTTACGGCAGCTGTACCGACTGGACATGTCCAACAACAATCTCAGCAATTTACCTCAGGGTGTCTTTGATGACCTGGACAACATCACCCAGCTCTTCCTCCGCAACAACCCTTGGCACTGCGGGTGCAAAATGAAGTGGGTGCGGGACTGGTTGCAGTCATTGCCTCTAAAAGTGAACGTGCGTGGACTGATGTGCCAGGCACCCGAAAAAGTGCGCGGGATGGCCATCAAGGACCTCAGCGCAGAGCTGTTTGATTGTAAGGACGACGGTGCGATCAGCACCATCCAAATCACCACCGCGGTCCCGAACACGCTGTACCCGGCCCAGGGCCACTGGCCGGTGTCTGTGACCAAACAACCCGACATCAAGACTCCCAACCTAAACAAAAACTACAGAACCACAGCGAGCCCGGTACGCAAAATCATCACCATCTTTGTGAAATCCGTCAGCACAGAGACCATCCACATCTCCTGGAAAGTTGCACTGCCCATGACTGCTCTGAGACTGAGCTGGCTCAAGATGGGCCACAGCCCTGCCTTTGGATCTATAACTGAGACCATAGTCACAGGCGACAGAAGCGACTATTTGCTGACGGCTCTGGAGCCGGAATCGCCGTACCGTGTGTGCATGGTTCCCATGGAAACCAGCAACATCTATCTCTCCGACGAGACGCCCGAGTGCATCGAGACCGAGACGGCTCCTCTCAAGATGTACAACCCCACCACTACCCTCAACCGGGAGCAGGAGAAAGAACCTTACAAAAACCCCAGCCTGCCCCTGGCCGCCATCATCGGCGGCGCGGTGGCGCTGGTGGCCATCGCGCTGCTGGCCCTGGTCTGCTGGTACGTGCACAGGAACGGCTCCCTGTTCTCCCGGAACTGCGCCTACAGCAAAGGACGCCGGAGAAAGGACGACTATGCTGAAGCGGGAACCAAGAAGGACAACTCCATCCTGGAAATCAGGGAGACTTCTTTCCAGATGATACCGATCACCAACGACCAAGTGTCCAAGGAGGAGTTTGTAATACACACCATTTTCCCGCCCAACGGCATGAACCTGTACAAGAACAGCCACAGTGAAAGCAGTAGTAACAGGAGCTACAGAGACAGTGGTATTCCAGATTCAGATCATTCACACTCATGATACTGAGGGGAACACGAAAGACTGCTTTGGGTTTTGTTGGTTTTTTGGGTTTGTTTTGTTTTTTAAAGAAAAACAAGAAGAGACTGACTTAACAGTTGCTGTTCTACTGCAAAACACTGGATTAAAAGACTGACAAAGCAATGTACTGTACATTTGCCATATAATTTATATTTAAGAACTTTTTATTAAAAGTTTCAAATTTCAGGCTACTGCTGCGATTAATGTAGTGGGGATACCTGACCACAATTCTATATTTTAGTATTTTTTAGTAATTTGTACTGTATTTTCCTTGCTAATATTGAAGTTACAGACCATTTAACTTTTGTGTTCTACTGAGTAAGATGACTTGTTGACTGTGAAAGTGAATTTTCTTGCCGTGTTGAGCAGTCAGAACATTCATCTGAGATCCTTGTAAGTGTAAGCACAGGCCATTTTTCACTTTGGTATCAATAAAATAATGCTGAACCTGGCAAATCAGGAAGATCAAGAAGTGGTTGCAAAAACTCACCGAACTTTCAATGTTGGGTCTATTAAACCTGTAAACCACGACAATATTCAATAAACAAAAATGTGTGTAGTAATGGGCAATATCAGCAGTCTGGATGTATCCATTCAACAATGGTGAAATCCAATTTAAAAGCAAATAATCCAATCGATGACATGCATGAGACTGAAGCTTTTGACACGTGTTAAGAAAAAAAAAATTGATCCCTAGAAGAAAACAATCAAATTCCTAACAAGGAATTTAAAAAAAAAAAAAAAAAGAAAGGGGAAAAAAAAAAGTGCTAGGCTCTACAAACCAAGGGGGTACATAGAGTTTAGGGATAGATTTTTGGTTATCAAAGCCAGTGGTCTGTGTATTACAGAGAAAATAGTGATGGATGCTCACAGGCATTTGGGAGAAAAGGGCAGGGAGAGAGACAACACTTGGAAACTGCTTTGAACAGAAAAAGGGCTGAAAGTGCAGTTTCACAAGAAGAGAGAGCAGGATGAAAGCCAAGGCAATTTAAGCAAGGTCTCAAAAACTGCAGTCCCAAAGGTGAGCAGACAGCTGGGGAATGCAGCTCTTCCAAAGCATATACAGGTCTGTGTCTGGTACACTGCCTTTACAGTCAGGAATACTGCCCATTACTGTCACAGTTTTCCAGAAATTTCCTTGATAAATCTGTATTTCTTTCTGCCTTCCTGCTGGACTATGAGCTATTTTATGTTTAAACTCCAAGCCACTCTTTGTTGCCATAATCACTCTGTTTCTTCAACTAAAGAACCAAAGTGCTTTGTACGCCCTTTGGCCAGTCTTGTGTGTGCCTTGATCCAATGCTACCATGTATCAAGCTTTGAAAAACTTAAAGGGAAAAAAAAAGGAAATAATAAAATACCCACTTTTTCATACATAACTTACCTATGAAAAATACTGGTCTTATTCGTGAATTCAGGTGAAAAATTAGTTCTAGATCACGGTGCACCTCTGCAGTGCACTGATAAGAAACCCACTCAGAAGTTACTGCTTTTCAGGTCATGAGCTTCACCTTTTTCTGTGTTCAGCTTGACAGTGTTAGACCTAAAGGTTTTCTTTAGTATTAACTGCTTGGAAAACAAGTTTTCACAACTGTGAACAGTGTGAACAATGAAAGGGAGGGAAGACATGGAGTTACAACCCTCCGAGATACATTTTTTTTTTCAAAAGAAACAGCAAATAAGGAGAAAAATACTTAATATTTCAGACAATATCTCGGACAAGAAGGAATGTACAACAAATGCAGTTCAATTGTTAAAGAATTTTAGCAGTGCTTGGCCTGTTTCCCTAAAAACAGTAAAGGATGGAAGATGACAAGAACAGTGACAAACACTGAGACTGATGTTTTCAGCCTGCAGATGACTCTCCTGCCAGGGATCCATTGAACTGCACAGACCCAAAATTTCCAGTAGCACACAGGGTTTTTTTATGCTCATTTTCCAGATGTGCCCAGGGAAGTTCCTCTCCAAACTCCCTGTGCCATGGTACTGTTGCCTTCCGAAAAGCCTCCCGCAGTTTCTGAGCAGTGGGGGAATGCCAGCTGAAGGAGCAGCACTGTGCTTCCCTACTGACCTTAACTAAAGCATGTCTTCACATGGAACATGGATTGGATCCATGGAGAGGGGCCCCCTAAACAAAGGGGTGCTCGGCTCAGTGTAGCCGAACAAGACTATTCTGCCCTGTTTTCCCATCCCAGCCTAGGGAAGGGCAAGAAAGCCAAGACTGAGCATGTGGAACCTCATTATGTTCACATACAAAAGGATTCCCAGGCAATGAGTGGGGAAGGAAAACAGCCCAGACGGACTGGAGGGACCTGTTCTTTGTCTAAGCAGCCATTTAGGGACCCCTCAAATCTGAGACAGGTTTAATGGCTGGGTCACTGGCAACAGATACCAGTTCTTTGCCAGCAGTTCTCCAATAACACAATGAAATAGGTTTTGCTGGATTTTCAAACTATTTACATGGAAACCTCTTTCCCAGTCAGCTCCAAGTTGTGGAAAGAGTAAAACAACACTCGGTGAATACTCTCCCCTCTGAGGTACCTCAGCCAGAGGTGCCTAGCGACAGTACCGACCATCTGTGGTGATGCCATGCAAAGGTCATAACGGGCTACAAAAAGCTGCCATCTGAGGAAGTAATTGCATGAGAATCTTAAGCACAGTGACTTTCCATGTGACACTTCTGCCTAGGAGGCAGTAGGGTGCAAATCCAAAGCAACTGCAGGAAATCAGCTCAGTTGTTCCCGCTTCACCTTCCACCAGGAAGAGCAAAAACCTGGAAGGGATCCTGTCCTCTACAGGCAACCAGGTCAGGGAGCCACTGTCCTCCTACCACAAGTGATGTCAGTGGAAAAAATGGCACATCCACGACTAAAAGGACCTTCCTCAGGTTCCACAACAACCTTTACACAACACACATAAGATTACTCTGGCAAGTGGAAGATCTGCTTTCAAGCTAAACTCTCTATTTTTTTCTTCGGATATTTACACAAATTTCTGTTCTGCTCCTTGTCATGCCTGTCTCCTCAAGACTCTGCTACTTCCTGTAGTAGTTCTGCATGCAGTGCTCTCCAGCCCCATGCACAAATCCCCTCGGTTAGACAGGTACACACGCTGGCAAATCTGATCACTACACTGAGCAGTTTACTCAACACATTCATCAAAATAATATTAATCCACATTAAATTTATCTCCCATTTTCAAATTATCTCTTATTTCAGTGTGCTGTTCAATATCTATTGGTGGAGCAAGGTGGGTGGAATTTTTTTGAGTGTTGCCTAAGCCTGTGTGCAGAGTTCACTTGACCAACACCCTCCACATTCAAACACTGTGCCAAGTATGTTTCACATTCTTTATTATCTTCTCTTTTTTTATTTGTATTGCTATCCTGAATTGCTCATAGTTCTGTTTTAACCTGAAAGCTGCCTCCAAAAACACCCTAGTACTTTGGAAACCCTATTAATTTTGTCTCATTTTGGTACCTTTCACAACTAAATTTGCGTCATTTATAAGCTGTTATTTCATAGCTTTCTACAGGAGCCCAATATGCAACAACTGTTGGGGGGGGTTGTTTGGGATTTTTTTTTATTTTTTTTTCCCTCCTGGCTTTAACAGTACCAAATTCAAAGTATTATGGTCTTGGAACACAGTTTCCATTTCTCCTGCTAATGCAGTGGTGAGCATGCAAACTATCTTGTGCCAATGCTGTACATATTGAATGTAGAGCAGAAATGCAATAAAGCAAGAGCAAAAGTAATAAAGCCTTATTTGCTATTAAAATAATTTACTGGTGACATAACACACTAGAGCACGTCTAGAGACTTCTCTGCTGACTAAGAGGATGCAATTCTCCACGTTCACTTGCAGCTGAAGTGGGATAAGATCTTCAGACATGAGCTGGCAGATGCCACCTGCCTGGATTTATCCAACCCACATTTGTTTGGGATAGTCTTGGACAGAACCATAATTCACACGGATACGCTCTGCTTTCAAAACACCTTAACCTTATTGCCAAATCCAGGTATTGTTTCAGCATCACCCTGAGACAGATCTTTGTTTAATTACTGATACCAGAACAAGAGCTTTGAGCCACAAGCCAGTGATTTTTTTTTTTTTTTTTTTTTTTTTACGGAGCATAAAGTTACTCCATACCTGGGGAGTTCCTTCTTCCAAACAAGCCCAGAGTGGTTTAGCCAGAAAGGAAATGCTCACTGACTGGCTTCAGAACATGGAAATTTTACCCTTTTTTTCTCTTTTCTTTGCAAATGGATTTCCTTTTGTGGGGTGGCACAGTAAGAGTCCCACCCCTGTGATGAAATTAGAGCCCTTTGCAACACTGAAGGTATAACCACGACACAGTATCAGATTCTGGACACAGTTGCTTTAAAAGTTTTTTTTTTCTTTTGGTGAACATGAATGCTTGATTTCATTTTAATAGTTATTCCATCAAATCATTTCCTGCTCCTCTCAAAAAGTCCAGAAGAAAACAGAGAGAGTGGATCTCACTGAAATGGTGGCAGAGCAGGTGCTCAAAACAAGCATCAACTCATTCTATCAGCACTGGACATGGAGCACCACACTCACTGCACAGCAGTCTTTAAATGGTGGCTGAGGAACACCCCTGCCCTGGGGAGAAACCAAAACACTTCAAAAACTGGTGTTCAATAATAATTCTCTGGAGTTTTGGTGGTCTAAGGCAAGTGAGCAAATGTCCCTTGTGCACGGACATCTTACATTGCCTGTGCCTGAAAGCTGCAGGTCAGGATTTCAGGAGTGAATTACCCAACTTCAACTGCTTTTCAGAGCCTCCCTCTGTCTCCTTAGGGTGAGAATGTAGTGGAGTCACGGTATAAAACCCCTCCAGATTAACCACACGAGCCAAAAACGTCTGTTTGAAATCTGAAGCCTAGACCTTTCTAAGCTTAGCAAGAACACTCATAAATAAGTTATAAAAATAGAAGGGTTCTAATAGGGCTAATTAAATAATCTGACTTGTTCAAGCTGGTTGATAGTGTTCATATAGGCTGATTCTCTGTCCTGAACAGCCCTCTTAAGTCATCAAAAACAGGGAAGGGATCGTAGCCAAGTGTGAGCTCCTGGCCCCTTGCTGAGCTTAAGGAATATCTATCTATAGATGGAGCCCTGGAAGGTGTAACTGTTCAAACTCTGGGGGCTGCACCATGTTCTTGAATCATTAACTGGGGGAACATCATTTACAAAAGGATGAAATTATGCATGCCATGCATAATTTAATTTTTTTAATTTATGCAAAATATTTAAAAATTTATTCAGATCAGAACAGCATATCCGATTTATGTAACACCGATTTCCTCCAATGGCCTTAGTCCCTGAGAAAAGCCTGCCTGGAAACTGGCTTTCCACATAAAAAGAGAACTATTTCTGGGGTGTGGGACTTGATTTTATTTATTTTGACTTTTTTTCCTTGTCTTTTGGGCGGTTTTTAGTAAATAATTGTACTGCAAGTCTTTCTGTTTTCATGGGATACAAAAGTGAACTGGTTGACAATTTTAAGTGAATGCCTCCAACACACACTTAAGGCAGGGCTGGTGGGATAAAGGATCTCCCCACAAACTTCTCCTTTCCCATCTCACCTCACAGCAACACTTTCCAGGACTGTAACTTGAATTCCACCGGGGTAATGAGATGTGTTTTCACCACTGTAAGATCCTATACAGAACTGGGGATTTGTTAATTTTGGATGCACATGGGCCGCTGTATTCACATACCCAGGTATGGCTTAGAAGCAGAGACTTTCAGGCTGGGTAACACAGCATATCTAAGCCTTTGTCCAACTCTGAGCCTGCTGCATTAACATAATTCCCCGAATTACTACAACAAGCAGCAGCAGCTCAAACGGGGAGTGAGAGAAAGCCTCCTTACCTGACACATCATCCTCAGCCACTGCTCTCTGTGTGGAAAATGGAGTTAAATTTGGCTGCCTTAAGTGTTGTTTTTCCACAGATTCAATTATAAAGTAAAGAAATAACAGTTTTAAAAAGAAAGGCAAACCCTTCTAAGGGTGCTCAGGAATGCTGATGTTCTGACAAAGCAGAGGATTTTAAAAAAGTGATGTTTTAACTCTTACCCAGAGTTACATCCCAAATCCAACCCTGTGCACTCCCTGATTGTGTGTATGATGTGCTCTCCCCCTACTTAAAGCCACATTAAACAGAGACAAGTTCCTTGCATTGCACTCCTCTAAAAGGAAATAAAATGAAACTATTTCCATTTTCTTCACAGTTGGAGCAACAAGGTGAGAATGTGGATGGTTACAGGACCTGTGGTATTTTGTTTGTTTACCTGGTTTCAATAACCTTCTCAAGAAACTTTCAGACACTTACTTCTGAAGCCTGAATAATTACTGCCCATGAGGAACAAGGGCTCATTACCAGAAAGAAAGCCACGTACAGGGACTGCTAACCCAGCAAGTAAATACAATTCTAGGGCATTAGCTGATAACACAGAACCTCTGCCTAATGTCTTTAAAGCAATTATTTTACATAAGAACTCCTTTATGCATGTTACCTACTTCAGCCACTAAAAACCTTTTCATTTCTCCCCGATACAGAAGTGACACACAGCACACTAAAGAAAAAAATTAAGAAAAAACCCACCAAACCACAGTACTTCCAAGTCTTGGAAGTCTTTCTGGTGGCTGGAAATTCAGCATTCTGCAGCCAAATGAAGTTGGGAAAATATTGCTGGGGGAGCTAAATTGCTGACCTCATGCCATGTCCTTACATAAATGGGAAAAGGCAGGGATGGAACTGCCTGTGGGACCTCACCAGCTCAACCACCACTGTCTCCGACAGGCCCTCAGCTCTCCCAGTTATGTATCTTGGTCCTTTTGACTACAGGAAAATTTGTCAGTGCCTTGAAGGGCAAAGAAGGCCGAGCACTAGTAGGACAATCAACACCTCTAAGCTCTTCTCTCAATTCTTTTTTTTCCTCTTTCCCACCCCTTTTTTAATTAAGTAAAGCTCATTGTGAGAGTTTGTTCAGTAAACAGGACTGATACGCAAAAAAACCAGGAGTGATATGTAAAAACCTTTACATTGCTGGTGGTACACAGTGGGATAGTGCTGAACCCTCCTTAAAGAGTTTGCAATCAAATTCAGGGTAGGCACTCCACAAAATACTTACCCTGGAAACCTCCACTACTCCCTGAACTTACAAATACATCATGTTAAGGGTGAGGAAAGAAGATAATCATATATTCCTCCCAGCACTGCTACTTTCTCCTGCCCCATACCTGAAGTTAGGAAGTCCAAATGAACAACATCAATTAAAGAGAATTTTAGGGGAGAGATGCAACACCACAAAATAACACTTCTGCTACTGAGAATTGAATTATACTGGAAGAAAGAGCAACTGTTTGGTTTGTCATAGCTTGTGTGTGTGTCAGGAAGTGCTCACGTCTTGCATTATCTGCTGGCCTGGGGCCAGGGTTGCACTGCACTAATCCCTGCATTCCTTGGGTGCAGACAGACAGAAGCATTAAGAGGAGTCAAATGCACCAAAAAATAGTTAATGGGACTGTTTTATTTATTTAAAAAAAAAAAAAGTCCCAAATTTCTGGGATTTGTCTAAAAAACATTGTCCCCAAACTCTGGAATCTATTACTGTCCTATGCTATTCTTAAAAAGAAAAAAAAAAAAAAAAAAGAAAAAACCCCCAAACCACAACAAACAAACAAACAAACAAACAAAAAAGTCTTTCAAGCATGGAAGATTTGATGTAATGCCTAGTTTTACCTGTAAAATAAATTCTAAAGGTTGGTCTATATATGAATTCATACACACTGACAAGCACACCTTAATTAAGCCCCTCCCTGGTATTTTTCAACTGATATTCTGATATTCACAGAAGTGAATGGCAGTTTGTGCAGCACCTTCCCATCTTCCCTGTGCTGTCAGCTGACTCCTTTGACATTTGTATAATTTTAGGCATTAAAATATTAAAAGCAGAAAAAGTGGTTTGCCAAATTTCTTTTTAGTGTCTTGGAGAGGGAAAGGACGGAAAGACATTACACTAGGGTGCTAACTGGGGGGAAAAGGATGCTGTAATATGCTGCAGGAAGATTCCTTGTTTTACTGGAAAAAAAAAAACAAAAACTTTCCCAAACTCAGCTATTTTGACAAAAGGATTCTCTGGAGCTGCTCATGCAAGAAACACATCTTGTTCCCAAAGCAACCACATCACTCCGGGAAGGGAATCTGTCTTTGATATGGATTTGAAGGTGATATCCTGAGTCCCAAGAAGGAGCACCCTGCTGTTATGATCAGTGTAGGTTTGATTCTCTAAAGATACATTTAAACTCCATCCTGGCGCTGCTGCAAAACCAGAGGGCAAAGCAACCCGAGCCATGGGAACTTCAAAAAAAACCCAACCCCAAACAAATCAAAAAACAACCCAACCCTGCGAAATCCTCCGAAAGTGCCTATCAAAGTGATTTCAACGCAGCGATCCGGTACAAAGTCAAAGGATGTAAGCTCTTCTAATCTCACGCTTTGAGCTCCTCCAGGCTCCAGCCACCGTTGCCATGGCCCGGCTGACACCTCCTCCAAAGGACCGGAGTCCTGCCGCTCCCTCAGCCACCTGAAAGCCCTTGGGTTTGGGTTTACAAGCTGCAAAACCAACTCAGGAGGTGAAGAGTGTGGACAGCACCCCCTGTTCAGGTCCAGGAGGTTTGGTTACCACGGGTTTTGCTAATCAGCACGTTTCTGACGGGTATTTCATTTTCCCTTGCACGCCACAGAAAGCACTCACTGCCACAGTAAATACTGCCAGTTTATTTAAATAAAATAAAACAATTAAAGGTTACCCACTGTTCTCCTCCTGCTAATAAAGCCTAACTTTATCATCCAGTATAATCCCTCCAAATCAATTACGACACATTCAGCCGGCTGAAAGGATACTGGTGAAGTATTAACAAAAGCCTGGTTTGGATTATGCAAAAAAAAATTCTGCAGCAATTGACTGATGCAAAGATTTCAGTGGCAAAATACTTTCAAGGGAGGAAAATAAATCTAGCTCTTGAAAATATTTCTTGTTCCATTTTGCTCAGTAGTTCTAAGAAGACTTTAGATCAACTCCCCCGTCACCGACCTGTTCCTAAGGTTTGTAAATCAATCTGTGAGTCATGTGTAGCCTCCCAGTATTCAGGGAAATCTCTGCACCATAAGCTGGTGCTTGAAGATAATAAATAGGAAAATGTCTTAAAACACCAGCAGCTCATGTCTGGATACACTGGAGTTCATCACCATCAACTGATGAGACCATCTAGGAAATGCTTGAGCCTTCCCGGGAATGAAGGGACATTCCTGAAGACAGGGAAATAACCATGCTGGGTGTCCATGGGTGCTGGAGACCTGCCAAGGCATCTTTTCATGTCTTACAACCTCCTAAAATGCCATTATGGAAGGGAAAAGCATTTTTTCCCCCTGCTGAGATGAAGCTATAGCAGGTGCTGTTACCTGTGCTGGGTCAGTCAGCAGACAGTCAATATTCCTCCCTTTGCAAAAAAAAATAAACACTGGGATAAACTTTCATCTGTCAGACAAGTCACGGATTGATCATGTTTTTCTAGTGCAGTCGTAGGAAGCAGCCTCTGACATCTCCCCCTGGGGCTTGATCAGACAAGGAAGGAAAAGTAGAGAATTTTAAAGACACTGGCAAACGTCTGGTCTTTCAAAATGTCATCGCTAATCTGCACATCACCCAGTAATCAAGACAGAGGAACTGTGCAAGTGCAAATTAGTGTCACTTATGTCCTGAAAACAAGTAAGAAAGAGGATCTGGAATAAGTATGCCCAAAAGCAACAGCAAATTTATTCTCCATGATCAGATGAGGGATTTACTGGAGTTTACTTCACCTCACACGGAAAAAAAAAACAACCACAAATGTGAAGATATCTCTGCGACATTTCACATTTGGCTGAGCAGGTTAGTGCTGGATTAAAAGGATGCTACAGGCTCAATGGTAGCAAGGACAGGAAGGCAAGGAATGCTCCTCAGCTCCCATAACACTACCAAGACAGAAAGCCTGATTTCTGAAAGACTTCATTTATTTATTTTTTAATTTGGGGTCCATTAACAGAAAAATTAACAGGAGCATCAATGTTATTTTAGAACACCACACATCCCAATGACCCAATAGGAGCAAACAATAAATTTAGGGGGAGTCACCACACCTAAAAGCAGCCCTGCCATCAGTACCAAGATTTCTCTCTTTCCAAGGAGGACAGGAGCCCTCGGACAAGCAACCTCAGCACAGGACTCAGAGAGCACGTGGAAAACTGCCAATGGTTCCCTGAGCCACTGAAGCACAATAGGGAAGCGGCCGATTCATACTCGGGCATTAGGAAGTTGTCCAAGACCTTTAAACTCTTTTCCTTCTGGGAGCTGACCCAGATTTGACTATTCCTCTAATGGCAGAGCTGCTCTCTATTTAATACCCGTGGCACACAATTATGTGCTGATGGTGCAGGTTCCCTGAGCCCTGTGAAGTGCTGGGGGTGTTTGTTGTTAAATCGACGGTTTTGCAGGAGTAATCGTGGTGCCTGCCTGGGACAAAGGAGCATTTCCTATGTGGTGAAAGGCAACGGTGATAATTGCAGGTATTTCATGTTAGAAGAAAACTAGCTGGAAGTTAAAAGGAAAAAAAAACCCAACCACTCCCGCCCACCACAAGGACCAACTTCCATATTCCGACTTGATTTTAAAAAACTGAAAATATTCTGTGTCCAGAAAGGCCTTTTTTTAATGAAACGTGCTTCATAAGGCCTTTTTTTTTTGAAGTATTCTTCCTTTACTAATGACTTTTCAAAGTTCCTGTAATCAGCTTGAGAGAGACCAGGTAATTCTTGGCTCAACTGTAGCAGCAATAGAAGGAATCAACACAATGTGCCACAGAGGAACGTAAAATGTACTAACCAGATATGAAAACTAAGCTAAAAAATAATGAAATCCAGGCAAGTCCACATCAGACTGTCTATTTAACCCTGCAAAAACTTGTGATATTTGCTCTGCCATTCAGGAATGCTCTTTACATGACCCTAACCCTGAACATTCACAAGCACATAAAATTATATACAGCCACAGTGCAAATGGGAAAATCCATGCTCTAAATCCATCCATGCCCCGTTTTCCTCGAAAGCATAATGTATAAGAATAAATTATTTTTCCCTTTAAGTTAAATTTTGTCACTCTTTGTCCTTTAAAATAAAGATACAAGCATATGGCCGATATTTTTACTGTATACAGCATCATCATTCCTATGGTAAAATTAATAGGTCTTCCAAGCAGTTTTTGCTAAGTGGTCAAAACCCAAAAGACTGAGCAAAATACAATAGGAAGAATAATTTATTAAGCTACTTAAAAATGTCTTCAGCTCCCCCTTTTCTTTCTACAACTATCTCACAGCAACTTCCTATTTATTTTCAACTTTCCCAAAGCAGGTGCTTTTTGAGGCACCACAACACTTGGTCCTTGAGACTGCATTTTAAATGACAAAGGCTAAAAAGGCCCTGCTTAATCAAAGCTTGTTGGGTTTTTTTAATCAGAAGATCAACCGTTTCACACATCTCCCGCTGGAAACAAGAGAAAAAATCCAGGCAATATTTTTTCTATTCCCCACTCCTACTCTGAGCAACGTGTGACATTTATAACACGGTGTAAAAGCTCATTAATACCATAGGCTGGCCTATTAAAAAGGGTTATTGGCTTAACACAATGGGAGACACTCTCGTGGAAAGCAGGCAAGGAAGGGAGAGGATGGCTCAAGATAAGCCACCTCTCCACAAACACTGGCTCAAAGGATGAGATCATTAAATGACAGTGTTAAAAGCAGTCAATGTTTTTCACCCCCCCTCTGCTCATTTAAAAACTGACTTAAAAATGAGGAATAAAAGCCCAGCGAACACCCCGTACAGTTTAAAAGGCAATTCTCTCTCAAAGGGCTGATAGCAGGCAGGGAGTGGGAGAAAGGTTTATTTTAGTTGAGCTAATCTGACAGACTGGCACCTACTCAGAGGTGTTGGAAGAAGTCTGGCGCATCCACACACCCACCAAGAGCAGCAGTAAATCCTTCAGGAAGGCAGGGCTGCCTGCACCTTACAGTAGCTTTTAAATGCTTTCCCCAAGCAGCTTTGTTCCTTCTTTTCAAAGAAATCGTGCACAGCAAGCTCCCCAATAAATGTGCTCTGAGGAGATGCTTACAACACTTGACCTTGGGGTTTGCCAAAACTGGTTAAGGCTCAAGGCACGGTGCCCAGGGTGAAGGACCAAACGGGGTGAGAAATCCTGCCAGACAAAGTGGATTTCACATTCACACCCAATGCCTCCTCCTAAAACCATCCTTTATCTTAAATAACTGTAGGTTAGTTGGGATTTTTTCTTCCATGTACTTGGAGAGCAATCCCATCTCCTCTCAGCTTACATTTCTCTGAAGCCAAGCTCTTCCAAGCTGCTGGTAAAAAGGCTAGCTGATCCTTCAACCATTATCCTAATTACCCTTCCCTGACCTGTGGATGTTTAAACTCATCTTCCTAAGTACAAGTAGGACACCTTCATTCTTTGCTGCTCCCAAATGATGAGGGTGAGCTTATAGAAGAAATTAATATCATCCGTCCTTAAGCACATGACATTCTCCTGAAACCAATTAACGGCAGAGGAAAGTGGTTCCTCTCACACAGTAATCCAGTCCTCCCCCACCTTCCCAGTGCCTTTCGACAAATTTATTTAGCATGCTCCTAATTCTTCTGTAAAGGCTGCTAATGAAAATATTAAATAAGGTAGGATTTGATCTTTGAGGAACTCCAGCAGCACCTTCGGACAAACTCGCAGCGATAAAAGGTTATCGAGAATGACAGCACTGAAAGACTCCAGTCTTTAGAGGTATTTCAACCACCTTAAAAGCCCTTCTTGCAGGAGACAGGATTACTGTGATGCAATCAAGTTATGCCCAATTATCTCAAACATTTTGAGCATTTGTGCCAGCCACCCACCCTAAAGAAAAACAGAAACTGAAACAGGACTGTTTGACATGCACAGATGCAGCACCTTCTTTTACTCAAACTAACCCAGAGTGAAGGTCATCATCACCATCTCCTGGTTCTCCCAAGAGTTCCCTCTCATCCACACAGAGATGCTTTTTTAGCATCACAAAACAGCTTGCTGTGCACAGATCCCCTCTGATACCGCAATTAACTAATTTCCTATACTGAAATCTCTTATACAGCAAACAGCATTTTAATTAATTCTTTAAATATATATTCCTCCAATAGGTTGAACCTTAATTAAAATTAGAAGTGCCTGATAGCATCTTCTTATCTGGTTGCAGATGCAATTTTTTAAAATTTGCGGTGATGATACAAAACCCACATTAAAATGAATACATATTTCACTTTACATTTTTTCTGTTCAGCATAACACTAAGGAAATTAATTCAATCTGCATTTCCACTTACAGAATCTGTGTCCTGTTTCTGTAATAAATATTTTTGCTTTGTTTCAAACACAAATCCTACAAAACTGTTTTAAACTTTGCCCCGGGCACGTCTGCGACCACCAGAGATTTGCTGGTGCTTAATCTTACATTTCATTAGTTATTGCTTAATTAGAACCCCATTGGAAAGAAGTTGAATAAAAATGGACTGGTTAATTATTGTGAGACATGAAAGAGGCATAAAGTTCTCTGCAATCCAAGCTGCTCCTCAGCAAGTTTTTATCATGTTTATCATGATAAAACATGGCTTTACCTCCTATCTCAGTTCCAGCTCTTCAGTCAGCACATCTGCCTCTCCTCCTACATCCATCTTCACACACCTCCCCTGGCACCAGGGAACACCACAGCTCCATGCAGCCCATCAGCACCACCACCAAACGCTTCCCAGGCCCCACCTCATGCTTCATCACCCTCTTAAACCAAGAGACCAGCACAGCAACCAAAGGAAAAGCTCCAGGAACATCTTTCAGGTTGGGAAAAGCACGCAACCAAAGGGGAGGCCTTTTCCAGCCTGCCAGCGTTTCTTACAGCTCTAAGGCTCCTCCATTACCAGCACTAAAATATTGATTAAAAAACTCAAAAAGGTTTATCTGGAGTCACTCATAACTGCAGCATCTCCTCTTTACAGCCACCCAATTAACAAAGCCAGCAAGTTTACAGTGCGAGCACAGAATGACCAGGTTTATCTATTACATGCACAACTAAACACCAAATGGTATCAGCGCTTCCCCACATCCCTTGTTCAGGAACCATTTCCACAAAAATGCCCAATTCCGTTCTGTTTCCAGGCTTGGGCATCTGAGTATAATTTTGGCTTCCCGATACATAACAAAATGTGCTCAAAACCTGCAATTTACTTTAGAATCGTTCCCAAATTTCAGTCGTGTCTGAAACCACTGTCTGAAAGGCTTATGCATGAATTGTAAATTAAAGTGTTACTGCTCCATATTATGCAAATAGCCAAATTCTAGCATTGTAACAGAAGCAATGAGCTTGTTATCCTGTCAGTCCCGCAAGCAGGCACCTTCTTAGCACATCATTTCCAAAATTGCTTGTGTGTTACCTTAACTGTACTAGTTCTGATACTAATAAAGGATTTACCACCGACTTAAATGAGAGGAGAGTCACCCAACAAGGAGCACTTCTGAAAAGCCAGCCATTTATCTTAACTTGGAATGCAAACAGTATCATCATACTTAATAAAAATTCCCTTAAGGACATTTCTGTTAACAAACACAAGGGAACTGAGCAAGAGGAACATAAAACAGCAGATAGCAGGCCCTTCATTAAATAAGCATCACACAATGCATTCTCAAAGGGAATAAATAGTCTTACGATTAGTTTTGGTTACATAAATTACACAGTTAAACAGTTGCATGTGAAAAATAAGAGTAGGTGCAATTGTCTTAACTTGAGATCAATATATATCCCGACACTCATCCTTTATGGAAAAATTATGCATATGGTGCATGTGGGTGGACCGAAACCACGCCGGGATGAGTGTCACCTCGCTGCCTCTCCGCCAAGCAGGCCAGGGTGGAGGGTTCAAAGGAGGCCGCGTGCTTGTCAGATCCATCAGCACGTAAATCAGTTATCAGTATCAGCAGCACAAGTCACATGGAGCCCATTAAATCCTACAAAGTTACCTCATCCCTGCTCGAGGAAGCGTTTCCAGACAGACGCTGCCTCCCACCCGCTCCCCCTCGGATGGCAGGTGACACGAGGACGGGCCGTGCCCGGGCACGCCAGCCGGCAGTGCCACTCCAATCATTCCATGCTGGGACACGGGATCCCCACCTCCCCCAGTCCTGCCCAGTGAATCTGATACCTGCTCCATGCAGGATGCAGCCCTGGAGACAGCACAGATGTGTCTTCTGCACCAGACAATGGGATTACAGACGTCCCACACCACCAGGACAAGGGCACAGCCCTAATCGTGCTGCCGCTACCGCACGGAGCCTCCCGGCCTGGCTGCAGAGCAAGGCACAAATCAGTCCAAGAACAGGGCTGGAAGCAAACAGGGTTCTGAAAGCAGGAACACATCTGAGCCCCCAGTCCATCCTGTTTTATTCCAGAGCAGTTTGCATTATGTTCAATCCTTTTCCTTGCCTTAAATCGATTACACTTTACAAAGAAACACTCAATTTTAATGCATTTCTTCCATCTTTCCCACTGCATTATGCCACTTTCTTTACAACTTGCTTGAGAGCAGCTTCCCATATCCGTGCATTTTGCTTCAGGAGAGAGCTTTCAAACACCTCTGTCTTGATGGAAACGGGGAAGAGCCAAGCTCTAGTATTTCAAGATACTAAAACACTGACAGTATTTGCACACTACAGCTGAAAACAACGTGCTGATGAAGCATCAAGTGGTGTTTCTACCAGCAGACAGGAGCAGAAATACAGCTCAGACACAAGGGAAGGAACTGATATGGAACTTGGTAATTTTCCCAGCTATAAATTAGCCTTTCTTCTCTCTAACTGGTTCGGGCGGTGCTCTAACAGCTGCCAACAGGGGCTGCACAGCTGGCAGGGTTACACACCCTGTGCACGAACAACGCCACCATGGTCAGACCCACGGTGTCCTCAGAGGCACCATCAGAAACTATGTTGGGGGGTTACAAAAAAAGGGTATTTGCATATATTTTGTTTTCTGAAATCCCAACACAGGCACAGCTCTGGCCTGCAGTCTAAACGAGACCAGGGGAATGCTTCCTCTTAAAATGCATCGATGTTGCTCGAGTGAAAAGTTTCCTGCTGATGGGCTTTATGTGCGTCTAAGCTGAGCCCAGCGAGCTCAAGACAATCAAGCAATTCCACCGTTTACCACTGCAGGAAAATAAGGCTTTTTGCTTCTCCCTAATTATATTCTCAGACAGCACAACAGACTTATGTATTCCCAGCACCCTGTAAGTGACAGCACTGTTATAATATTTAGTAATGTATTTGCAAATGTTTATTAAAAAAAACAAAAAACAAACACCAAATAGGAACAGCAAACGCAGAACAAGAGGCTCCTATCCCTGCTTCCAAAAACACTGTAGTAGCTGAGTGTACTTACACACCAGCATAAATCAAACAGGCACAATCCAATTGAAATATGAATCCTGCAAGGCTTTTTCATTAGTGCATAGTTTATGCTTTTGTCATCTTTTGACTAATTCTATTACATAATACTGAAAGATTTACTATATTACATTACAGCTCAGCTAGTCATAACAGAATTTTAAAAGTTAATTTTGTCCCTATGTTTCAGAACCCAGATAGTATATTACACCTTGCTGGTTTTCAATCAGTATATTTTTCTGAAATTCCTCTTTTGTTCCCTCTTCCCATTTTACATTAAGAAATATATATCCTACATACTATTGCTATTTTAAAAAGTAAATCTAAGGAAGCTCCCATCCTGGTGCTCACTGCTTCCCAAAAAATTACAGCTTTAATTTTTTTTTAGTTTCTTCTCTATCTTGCCCCAACCTGTTTTTTTCGGGGTCTCTGGTCAAGCAGTAATAGCTGAGCAATTCAGCACGAACCTCACAGAAAAAAAAGCATACAGGGTCACACTGCCTTTGTATTTCCCTCACTCAAAACAGCACAGATAATTCCATTGAAATTGGGGAGACACATTTACAGCCCATTTCTGAAGATGGGAACATAATTCTGGTGAGCCATTATCAGCTTTTTGTCTTTTTTCTTTTTTTTCCTGTCTTGCTCAAACAGCTGCTACTGAACACTCTCAGAGGCAGGAGGGTGCTTGGGAGTGAATCACCATGTGCCCCATCACAGACAAGGGATAAACCCACTGCTGAACATTCCATGTGCACTTATCTCCATTTCACCCTTGAACTAGGTTTTTCGTGGTTTTATTCATGAGTGAATTTTATTCAAATTTCTCAGTTCCTCAGCAGCAACACACACAAAAGGTCCAGGAAGCTGCACACAGCCAAGGCTCCTGTGCCCACATCACCCAACTGGAGTCTTATTTAGAAATTCAAGTCTAGTGTCCCAAATATTAATACAGAAAGAGGTTTTGGCCCAAAAGACTCTGTAATATGCATTATGTGCAGAAGAACAGAATGAAACGGAAGTACAGGATGACAGCCATCATTACCCAACACAGTGCACATACAGATGGATGTGGGCAAGAAAAGCACATTAAAAAAACCTAGAAGCCAAGTTACTGATAAAAATACCTTCTAGGGTGTGAATAATATACCTATTATTAAGGATTTTCTAGCCTTTGTATTTGTAACTCATTTTAAAAGGACCGCTCAGGGGGAGCTGTTGGTTCCAGACTAATTGGTCCCAGATCACACTGGATTTTCCCACATTCAGGAACAAGTGTCACGCTGAACTTGGTCAGATCAAGGCATTTCCACCAGCTGCTTCAACACCACTTAGAGAAACTCATCTGGATGCAATTACGGCTTTTCTGCAAAGTTTTTGTTGGGTTTTTTTTTTTAAATGCTGGACCACAAAAATCACATTCCTCATTCAGTTCCCACTGAAGTAAATAGGGTGGTTTTCACAGACTTTGATGACTTTTGGATATGGTCCCATAAAATGATGAAAAATAAGAACTCTTTGTCTACCAGGGAGAGAGGTTAATCCCTTATCCTTGGCGCCTGCACATCAAAGAACTCTGGAGTTGCTGCACACTAAGTCCAATATATATGGACATATCACAGTCATAGTTTAAAATGAAAAATACTTCCATAAAACACATCTCCAAGAAAAAGGACTTGGATTCAGAAAGACTAAGCTCTTGTCAGTGAGGCAGCAAGTTATCAATTCAAAGAGATTATTCTTTAAGCTAGGAAAAAAAGCAAACTCACTAATTTCATTCATGGATTTTCTTTTAATTTCCCTATAATTGAGATATAGCAAACACTTATCTGAGTAGGGATTACTTTTATACTTTCAATTTGTCACAGGGCATAGTAAGATATATTCATACATATTTTATCTCCAGATGCCATAGTTAAAAGGCAAAACCACTTAAATACCACTAGAAATGGGGGAAAATCCATTTTAACCCTTTTCCCCAGGTGAGAGTTAGTCGCCACACAAGGTTTTCAGGCGCAGTCCCCCTCTGGGATACCAATCCCAAGCAGGTCTTTGAAAGAAAACACTCATTTTGCCAGAAAGGTCTCAACAGAAACCTCAGTTTCAAACTCAGACTCACGTTGGTGCCATTTGAGGTGGAGGTGTCTTTGCAACAGCCAGCCCCAGTGAGCAGAGACCACGGTGTGTGTGACAACCACAGCTGCATAGTAAAAAATACACTTCTGCTTTGCTCCGGGAAAAGCACGAGCAAAGTGACAAAGCTGTGGGTTTGCAGTAGCCATTGGCTAAGGGTGGCAATAATCTGCCCACTTCACAGCTTTGCTTTTGCCCCAAACAACTGAGGCTGCTCCTGATTTTGTGTATAGCCGTGATTAGAGGAAACCAGCTGCCTTAATGAGCCATGGAAAGTGTGCTGGAAGAAGAGGCTGGGGATGAGACCTTGTTCTGCTTTCTAAGATGTTTCTTGGCCACTGTTTTCCCTCCTTGTCACACACCTAGTCTCTGAAGCAAACACACATTTCACCTATTCACTTCTAATGAGTTGTACAACAACACTGCATTCTACCTTTTGTTAGAACTCCGCTGGCAGTGTTGGTTTTAACTTAAAGTTAAAAATGGAGACTAAGTAAGTTCAAACAAATATCCTTAGCAAAGCAGTTTTCCTTTGAAGTTTAAAAACCAACAAGTGTGAGAAGGTCCTTCGCAGCCTTTTAGCAAAACTAGAATTCTGCCCACTTCTTTCATTAGCGATGGACCAATTCCCAGCGTATTCCCAGGCTGAAATACAAAATCCTGGCATTCTTCTCTGGCAGGCCAGCAAGGATGTGGCTGTTTCATTCCAAATACGACAATTAATGTTTTGCATATACTGCATAATCCTATACATAATTGTTCGCTTTTATGTGGCTTGTTCAAATCAGGTCATAGTTAGCGCTGATTGAAAGTTATCAGATTATGGAAAATTACGTGATGGGTTTATTTCTTGTTAATTAACATCTTTTCACTCTAAAAACCTGGAGATTGGTACCTGCAGCCTGTCCTCGCTATCTGTTACCTCGCTAACCCTGGGAAAAACAAAAAGCACTTTTGCACACCCTAAGCTTAAACTAGAGCCTAGAAACAGTAGAAAGACTAGTTGGACTTGCACAGACTGCACTGCAGGCTGGGAGGAGAGCAGGGGAAGGAAAAGAGGAGTTGTATTTATAAATTCATATAAGCTGCTCTAAGATTATCCTAAAGCAAAGCTCCACTCTTCACCACCAGCAATTACTCAGCCATCTTCAATAGCCATCTGTAGGATATGCTTTAATTTGTGGATCCCGAGTCTATTGTTTATCATGTCATAATCTGGAAATACTTGTTGAGATTAGGATGTATTGAAATGGATTTTTTTATGATAGTTGGCAAGATTAATGATGTATTTACAACAGTAAGTAATTTCCTGTGTGTATTTCCTACAAACGTTTCAGTGCTTGGTTGTTTTTTTTTTCAGTGGGCAAAAGACAGAATCACAAAGGTACAATAATATTGGATGTGCAAACAGCACAAGCAAATTTGTCAGGAAGCAAATGTTTCGAAATGTATCAAGTGAATAAAATGACATTAAAACAACAGATTTTAAGATATGGAAATGAGAAAATGCAAAACTGTTCAATATCCAAGGAAAGCATCAGTGTAGGAGAAGCCTTAATGCTGCAGCCACAACAGGGTTTATTTGCTTGTTTCTTTGCTGGCAGCACTGTAATAACATTGATGATGTTCAATATTATATCATTTTTTTCCCCCACCTGTGTATCATATCTGAAAAAAAAAATCATAAGAAACAGCAGAGGATGAAAACACATTCCACTGAAACAAAGAGAAGTTTACCTTTGAATTAATGAAAACAGTATTTCACTCCCAGCTGAAGTGATTTGCCCCAAGAGCCAGCAGTTTGAAGCAGAGCTGCCGGTTCTAATCCACTCCCTCAACTCTTCTCCTCACTCACTCACTCGCTCCACCACATCTCTTCCCTGCCTGTTTCTGTGCAGGACAAGACACGTGTTCCAGCACAGATCAGCTCTACTGCGCTGTCAGTCATCTGCCCCGCTCTGAATTTACTCCAATATTCCACGCAACTGAGAAATCACCACAGATTCCAGAGTTCAGGCGGAGAGCAGGAAATCAATACCCGCTGCAAAACGTGCAGAAAATCCTTTGGCCTGACTGTGTTCGACTCAAACTGAGAACCCTTTCACAGATTTCTCAGGAATTCGGGTCTTCAGATTTCTCCAGCTGAGGCTTCAGCAGAGTGAGAATCAGCTCACCCCAAATGCCCCACAGGAAATGTGTTGACAACACCGTGCAAATATCATCCCTTTCCCACCCAAATTTGCTCTCGGCAGTTTTCCCTGCATTTGTCCCCAGAGCACACACGCTTTGCTATGACTCAGTTATTTTAACTTTTTAGTGGTTATCCAAAACAGGCCAAATACTGCTCGTGTTTCTCTCCAGATAAACAGCTCCAGCCACTGCAAAGGAATTACTGATGGTAGAAATCAAGCAGAACTTGCCCCAGTTTCCTTAACTGGCTAGATTGAAAATCTGTCCAATTAATCCTCTTTAAAAAAAAAAAATAACCTAGTAATGCACTGAAAGTTGTAGCTCCATTGCATGTGGCACTGAAAGCCTCCTGGCCACAGGTTGCCAAAGATCCTTTAAGGAATAGCATTGGGGGGTGGGTTTTGTCATCTGCTTTTGGTCACTGTGGGGGTGCCTTTTACTCATAGGTAGCGTGTGTTTTTTTAATTTCTTTTCATAAGAAATAGTTGTGAATATTTATAGCTGTCTACCTTCAAGATAAATATGAACTGCCGGGAAAACTCCCACCAAAGGACAAAACTTACTGTTAAAGAATGTAACTTACATCTAAACATCAACTTATCTGCTAAGTTAACTGGAACAGCAGCTTTGCGACACAGAAGTTGTGCAAAAACACAATAATAATCATCTCAAATGATTCATTTCCTGCATGAGATGGGGTCCAACCATCCTCACTGATGTGAGAAAAATCTCATTTTCTGTCAGCAAGCAGAAGCTACAGAACAATTATCCTCCGATCCCTATAGCATCTGTTCTCCAAATTCTCTGATGCCAGGGGCTGCTTTACACTTGATCCTCAAAGGGTGTTTAGTTTGGGCCTCTAAAAAAAAAAAAAAAAAAAAAAAAAAAAAGGCAGAGCAGTAAACTGATAAGCAAATCTTAAATAGGGAATGCAAGGAGCCCTGCACATTCATACAGAAGATCGATTGAGCCGAGCAAACCCAACTAGAACAGACTGTCAAGGAAATAATAAAAGCTGGCAAGCTGCTCCTCGACTTCAGCTGCCCCTTGGTGACTCCACCATGTTCTCATCTTTCCTCAAGACAGCACCAGTTACACATCAGTGCTTTTGAGTGCCAGCCTCATTAAAGCCCACGTTGGTACCAGCTCCTATAGCCAGAGCAAAATTAATATTCAAACTTCAGCTGAGAAGACTGTCACAGTTGCTCCACCAGAGTTTGCATACAAGGAAAACAAGTGTTACAGAACAGGAAAATCACATTAACTGGGTTCCCAAATTGCTGCTCTGAGCATTGCATACTAATGCATTAATATTTGTTTTTAAAATAAGCATCTGCTACTGGAAGAGAAGGTAAAAGCAGATGTTACCCAAAGTACCACGGCAGTTCAGGGAAAGGAAGGCTGCAGGTCACTGCCATCTGGAAGGTAACAAGGGCATTAAAGCCAAACCTAGTTAGGGCAAGACTAAAAGAAAAACCTTTCACAAGGGACTGGACATAAACTGTTTCAGAGGCAAACTTTTGTTCAAGAATTTAAAATACTGATCAAAGCCAACTCTGGATTTCACAGAGCCAAGTGGTTCTGAGCACAAGGAGAGAAAAGAGGTTTTCCTTCTTACTGGCAACCAAAAGATCCTTGGCCACCGAAGTCAGACAGTGAAGCTGGAACCAACTGGGAGTTAATTGATATTTTAGGGGTCTCCCATTCTCCCTCCTCCCTCACTTCGGGCTTTGCTGTGCCTCAGGCCTGGTGGCAGCACAAAGCCGTGCACAGAGGGTCCATGGCTCTAAGCTGATAAAAAGCTGCTAAGCCAACTGATGGCAAATCTGACCTTTCTAAACCGCTCAGCAGGAATTTAAGCAGATAAATATTATTATTTCAAGGAGCAGGGTTCTCATGGATACCCCATTAAACTTCAGGAATAGCAAACCACCACAGGGCGCAGCCAGCAGGAGAGGGATGTGTGTCCATGAGCTCAATGACAGAGTTATTCAGAGGGAATAGGTGCAGACAAAATATAAACCAGCTTCTTCATTTTTTTAATAACATGCCGAATGCTCCCAATTTCTCTGAGTAAAAAGCACTTCAAGATCATTGTGCTTCACTCCTCCTAATGTTGCCCTTAACTGCATTATTACTTTTTGTGCCAAGGCTTATCCAGGTGCCGCTTCCATATCCGACACCACCTCCATCACGGGAGGTAAAGCTCAGAGGCAATATGAGGAGGGCAAAGCAATCCTATTTCCACATGAGACGATTCTGTTCCAGGCTGGGTTGACTTTAGAAGCCTCATTTTAAAATACATGAAATTACACAAGCAATAAAATAGTTTGCATGGAGCAGTGCTAAATTCTTCAGCACCACCTGTCCTGACTTTAGGACACTACTATAATTCAGCCAAGTAAAAAATGACCTGATTCAGTTCTATTATAATACAGAGTCTTAAACCTTTTTTTTCATTTAATAAGTCATTTATGACTAACTGGAACAAGAGATGGCTAATTTGAATGATTCACATATACCAGGGTGTATTATTTAAAACAGTAATATTTTATCTAAAAATAGGTGAAAAATTCTACTCCAGAATTCTAAGCTAAACACTGAAATTTGCTCAATTTCCTCCTTGCAAGAAACACAATTCAACTGCGGTTTCAATTTTATTTTAAAGCCATAATTAAATCTTCAGCAAGGCCAATAGAAATTTATCACTGGAAGCAGCAGGATTGAGAATTTACCTGTCATCCCTGAAAGAATTGTTCCAGCACTCTAAATTCCATTATTGATAAAGCATGAAAGAGTTGTTTTTAATGACAAGCCACAGGGTCAGCAACTCATTACCACAGACACCACTGTTGCCACCAAATGCCACCAGAGAGATGGAGAACAGCATGGAAATTGTAACTCTGGGGCCGTTCTCCTGGGAATTTCCAGTAGCACCAGTAAGTTTCACCTTATTCTGAATCAATTCTATTTTTCTCAGGGACAATTTTGTATATAAATCCAGCCACAGAGCCATAATTACGCTCTCCCAGGGAAAGGAATGCTCTGTAACAGGGACAGATGGCTTCAGCTTACATGCTGCACTCCCCCTTTTTCCAAAGTTCTGCTGCAATCGTATTGTATGGGTTTTGTAACTTGCTTGTTTGCATCTGTTGTCATATTTCGTGGCTGCTGAATAGAAAAAAAAAGAGTGTTGGGTTTGAGATGGAAGCAGATTTTGCCCATTTATCATCATAATTCCCTCAGCCGGGATCCGGCTATTTTCTCATTAAGAAAAATTCCAAGTGTAACACAGTTTTGTTGCTCTGCAGTCAACAAAAGCAAAATGGAGCATTTTAAAAAAATTGAATAATGTCTCTGGATCAATAAAGGTCACAGTTACACTGGTAAACTACCTCCTACATGTGCTAGGTGGCCTTTTATCTCTTAATATGCTTGTCCATATTTATGGCTAATTGGAATAACTTGCTCTCAGCCAAATAAAACAACCTTTTACTAATGTATCAGAGCTGCAAAACCCAGGCTGAACATCAGGTTAGCCTTTCCCATAATGGTCCTGTCATGTATCTGACCCTTATTTGCTTTAAAATAACCCCAGTTCATTTTGCATGTGCACTCCATGTACACCATTTGTCTCCATAAACCAGTTTTAATTTGCATTAACAACTGAAGTTCAGTCTTCCCCCTTTACCCAAATTTATGTGCTACTTTTTATGAGCTAAACCAGAGGGTATTTTGAAATATGAAATATTTTGTTGAAGCAAGTCCAGAGGAGGTCACAAAGATGATCAGGGGGCAAGGGGTGATGGCTTTAAACTGTCAGAGGCACAGGATTAGATCAGACATCAGGAAGAAATTCTTCCCTGTGAGGGTGGGGAGACCCTGGCACGGGTTGCTCAGTGAAGCTGTGAATGTCCCATCCCTGGAAGGGTTCAAGGCCAGGTGGGATGGGGCTCTGAGCAACCTGGCCTAGTGGAAGATGTCCCTGCCCATGGCAGGGGGGGTTGAACTGGATCATCTTTAAGGTCCCCCCCATCCCAAACCATTCCAGGATTCTGTGATTCTAAACATTGTCACATCCCACAATCTCCACCTCCCATCATGTCTCAGAATAACTCCATGAACAGTTTCAACTTAGACAGAGATAAATATTCTGGGGCCAGGAGAGGTGTAGAAAACCCATCGGATGTAACACAGGAGTGACTCCCATGAGCTGCAGCAGATTTCACCTTCTCCGACCAAGCACAGCAAACTCTGACCATCTGATGCAGTTTGCAAGGGGAAAAGCACTCAGATACATTAATAACATAAAAGACACCACTGCACACCATGCAATGGAAATATATCCTTAAGAACTGTAGAAGTAAAAATGCATTGCAAAGGAAGAGGAAAACTCTGGTTTTACAGCAAGTCCCACAACAACTGGTTATTAAAGTTACACCATAATATTCAGATTTGTAGTCACTATTCCAGCCAGCAGGACAAAAAGCAACGGAAGGGTTGCTAAATCGCAAGTGTGTCCTTCTCTCCCTACACACATATCCATCCATATAAAATTTTTGCCAGCAGTGCTGGAGTCCCACTTCGACAATTTTATTTTTAATCTCTTTCCACCTCACTCTCTCAAATTGAATAGAGGACATGTCAACTACCAGGCTTAATTTCTGTTCTCATTAGCTTCTACATTACGCAGATGTCAGGTCAGGAAGAACTGTATCAGATAACCAAAAATTAGTAATAATTAACCAATAGCAGTGCAGATTGCCTGAAGAGACCTATACCTTCCAAGTGGTAAATTATTTTTTAATTATCCCATTGAGATGGAGACTTCTAATTGCAAATACTTGAAGCAAGGAAAAAAATATACACTGGGGAAAGCCCAGATTATTAGCAACTGTGCAACTTTCTACACAGGTTTTGCAAGTAATAATAGAGCTTTTCCAGTTTAAAAAAAAAAAAAAAAAAAAATTAAAAATTCCTGGAACACTTCTTCAGTGATGCAGATAAGCCTGAAATTGAAGTGCATGAGGAGGATAACGGAATTGATAATTCAATTTTTAATGTCCAAGCAATATTTTTTTTTTTAAGTCAACAAAATAAATTGAAGCCAGAGCTATTTAGAACATGCAGATATAAGAAAATGGAATGGTTTTTGAGCAGCAGACATATTTTATTAGCTCAACATTAGATGACGTCAATTTATACCTATTTATTTGGCACTTGAGGGGCCCTTCATTTGCTCCAATACAATTTTACAGATCCAGGATCACTCCTGAGCCCTTTAGCCCATCTTTCCATTACAGGGAGAAAAGGGAGAGATGTTATTTTGTACCCGGGAACTTCAAGATTTTTTTCCGCTATCCCCAACCATCACATTTAACAGCTTCTCACACGCCCAAAGAAAGGGACTAAAAAAGTCCCCAAATTACCATGGGATCTCCACCAGGACCACAGAAATCCACATTTTGGAAACCACACAATTAGAATATTGATGTCCTGAGCATCCTTTGAAGGTGTTTTATCATTAGATAATCATTAATATTTTCCTTGCCCCCTGCCCAATAATAACATTCTTGGGCGGCTCGAGCAACATCACCCCCTCAGCACATCGATTCCTGAGGCCCAAACACCCTGCAACAGGCATTTCATAAAAACCCTGGCTATAAAATTCCTAATGGCTCGTTTGTCACTTCCCAGATTTCATAACGAGCATTACTGACCTCTCCCAGGGCCACAAAAAGCAGCGAGGTTGGTCCTAATGTGGTTCAGCCACAAACATTCCTATTAATATGGCCCAGGCACACATTTGCCACCTAATTAGCCATCTGTCACCCACTGGAGAGCCCCCCCAAAGTCTGAAGGGTAGAAGAGAATATTTTGCACTAAAGGTAGAAAAATCCTCTTTTGTGGCTGCATTTATCTTTTTTGGTTTTTTGTAAATCAGCGTCTTTGCTGCTGAAAGTTGGAAGCAGTGCCTTGGTGCAGAAGGTGCACAGATTTCTGCTCTGTGGGTGCAAAATATAGTTTATAGGCCAAGTGAAATCCATAGTCAGCATCCAGTGAACTGCTGGCCTTGCAAACAGTTGTACTGAGGGGAGGAAAAGTCAAGTGTGTCTCCTCAGAGGGAGCCTTTGGGTGAGGCAATAATATGTGTACAGATTAACAGCCTTGATTTTGGGCTCCCAGACAGTTTGGGAGGACAACAGTTTGTGAAGGAACAACAATAAGACATAGGAAGCTTTTCACACGACTTTCTTACCATGTTATTTTAAATGTCACACACAAAGCAAGGCTAAAACAGCTGACAGTAAATCCCACACCTCCAAAACAATTTCGGATTTTTCTCTGAATCTGTAGACAACATTAGCAAAGCTCAGCCATTTTTGAGGTTGACAACAGGCAGGGCAGTCCAGCTGCTACACCCATTTGGTAACTCTCCCACCCAAAAGTCATCAGAATAAGAAAAAGATCCAAAAGACACAAAGTTTTCAGTGAGGAGAAATACTCAACAATTACTTTTTGCAGAATTTTTTTTAAAAACACTCAGTGCCACCCTCAATTTTCAAACCTTTGTGCAGAAGAAAAACAAGGTCACTGCGAAGAAGCCACCACGGAGCAAAACCCCTCAGCACCATCAGGCCTGTTCTGGTCTGACGCTGCAAGTGTGACCAAATTTAGATCCAGGCCCACCTCCCCAGCTTAGCCCCCTCTCCTTCAGTGCTTATTTCCTCACTAGGCTATTAAAGGAGAAAAAACCGCCAAGAATATGAGTCACATCTCTGATGTGACCTAAAACATCTCCAATTAATTGGCTATTCCGTGTATTGTCCAACACATTAATTCCTGAGGTCCTTTCAACTCCAATTTGTCCAGTTCCTGCGGTTAGAAAAGACCCCTGAAGTCAGAGCCTTTTTTTTTTTCCATTATCATTACTGTTATTCCGGTTCAAATGTTGCCCCCAGAAAGCCTCAAAAATGAAAATTTGATTTCATCTGCATCGGATTTTTCCCCTTTTACATCAGCTTTGATGCAGCTCATAATGGGCACCACTAGTTAAGGAGAAATTAATGAAATAAGGACAGGCCTCCAGATGAAGATTTTAAAGCCTGTGTCAGTGACACAAGGGGTTTTTGCCATGTTAACATATTTAATTGAGAGAAGAGTGGCAGAAAACTGGCTAGAAACAGAGATGACATCTTGTTCTGCTTCAATGTGTTTGGTATTTTGTGATCAGACAAATGTAGAACTTCCCTTGAAAACACAAACTTTTTGTCAAGGTGCAGAGAAGATTAAAACATGCAGTAAAGTGCCAAAGGTCAGTGAGCCCATTTCAGAATAGGAAAGGCTCTAGTTGTGTTTATAAAGAATAGAATGTATTTGTCACATAAAAACAGAGTTGTTCCCTCCAAATTTAAAAAAGAAATGCATAGAAATTTTAGCAGAGAAAGACATTTCTTTTCCATAGCATTTTAAGATTCAAATATTCAATAAATCCCTTTTGATAAGAGTTTAAAATCATGTTCCTCTAATGAATTCTTTACTCAGCACTACAGTTATCCCTTGAATTCACCAGTTCTATGAGGAAGCACTTCTCAGGCTGCTTTGGACAAAAAGACACATTACTGTATTGTCACTCCAGTAAATGCAACAAAACAGGTTATTTTTTGTTCTGAACACAGACACTGCTGATCTGTAATTGCAAGGCTGCCTCTAAGGCTGCCACTTCACACACACACAGAAAAGGTTAAATGGACAATTCTTTTAATGAGAATAAAATACTCCAGTGCAAATACACCCAGCAGCCTGTATTTGACAGGGAAGGGATCAAGTCTCTCTGAGAAGTCTTGTTATTTCCTATTGGGCTTGTGCCACTTGCATTGCTGCTGTGACACCAGACACCTTTCCCATCCAGAACTGTCACCTGAAAGAGTTACTTACAAAAAATAATCATAATTTCGTCCACTAGTTTTCGTGTTTCCTAGTGCTGCTGCCCTGCTTGGACGTCGTTTTTGCAGTTTACCACTGAAATAGAAAGCTGAGTCAAGGAGGAGAAGAAATAGCTCCCATTCTCCTTTCTTCCTAAGTTTTCTCCATTTTCAGTCCTTTTACGTGGCTGTATTTCCCAACCAACTCATGATACACACGCACCAAAACCAAACCACCTTTCAAAAGCTTAAGAGCTAAGCAAAGAAAGATCCCTCAGGAGAAAAGAAACTGAAACCCCAAAGGAACACAATTAGATACTTGCACTAATATTTACTCTTTTCTCAGGGCATCAAAGTGGTTAAAAAGATGGACTGCAGAAATACAGAGCACGGGGCCAGTTCTTAAGGCCAAAGAAGTACCACTGGTGAAATCCCAAAGGCAGGAGACCAGGGCCATTTCAAAGCCTTCCAACAATCACTGGAGCCATCAGAGACCCACCTTTAAACTGCCTGGCAGACCCAAAAACTTGTTTCTAAAACCATCTGCCTAGAGCTTCTTTAGTCCAAAAAAAGCCTACAAACATTAATGGTAAATTCTAAATGCATCTCAACTTCCCTTTAATAGGTCTTCCAGACAGATAAATGTTCATCCTACAGTTTCTGCCACGTGCAAAACCCAGCCTGTCCCTCAAGTGTCACTACCTCCAAAAATCTCAGAGGTTTATCTTCATGAATGAAAAATCTATGATGGAAAAACCACAAGGAAAATAAGGAAAAAGAGAAGAAAACAACTTTAAAACTTGATTACCTAGTGATGTTTATATAAAATGACAGACCAAATGAGGTGCAGGGCAGGGCTCTCTGTCACTGACAAAGAATCGTGAAGGGGAAATAAGTATACAGCAAGACAAGAGGGGAAGTAGAGACAAATAGAAGATGGTTTAAGATAGAAAAAGAGTACAAAAATCAAGGATTAGATAAAAAATTTAAGGGTGTGCTTGTCAATCCACTCAAATCAAACATTATTGTAAAAATTTATGCACTGCAATGGCAACCCCTAAGAGCAGAGTCACAGTTCCAGAACTCTGTTAGAAGTTGAGATGTGACTTGGATGACAGACAAACCATTCCCAAAAAGTGAAAAACTCCTGTCTCAGTGACCTGTGAACTGTCCTCATGCAGCCTCTACCCAGTCCCAGTCATCAGCCACCTTGTTATCGGGATATAAAGGACAGAAATTTAACAAAACAAAACAAAAATTGGAGTCATTTTCCAAGAGAAGAACAAAAAAAAATGCAATTCTCAAAAAAACTGAGAAGCTGTGAGATGGATGAAAACCTGTCCAAAAGGCAAGAATGCTTCACACCGAAACAGAACTAATCACTTCAACCCCAGCTGTAACTGGTGTGAGTCAGGGGCACACTCACACAGGTTGTCTGCCTTCAGCAGACGGTGGGAAAAGATCCATAAAAGCTTCCTGGCTTTCCCTGCGTACACAGTAACACCACGTCCCATACATGAGGGATGTAATGATTGTGTGGCAAAGCCGAGCTGAGGAAAATGATAGAGATGCCAGATGGTTTAATGTCAAACCCAACCACTTCCCTTAATTTGAGGGTTTAGGTTTTTCTTTCTCAAGAACTCCAGTGCCATGGAAGATTTTTTTTGAGAATCACTCTAGAAAGACAAACACACAGTGGCTCAGCCTCACTCTTACATTATGTTTTCATCATCTGACATCTCTTGAGAACTTGCATTAGAAGCATTTTTTAATTCTTTACAAATCCCTCCAGCCCAGCTCTCCAAGGACATTTACTCTCACAGGTGAAGAGGTTTGGTCTGACTGCTGCTTATCCCCCAGGAAACCCTCACTGTAGATGACGCTCAGGTCCTGTAGAGGTTACAGAGTAAACTACAATTTAAAAACTATCCAGCTGAGAACATACACTTGCGTGGGAGGAGACTGGGAAAGTTGGGACTCTCCAGACAGGAAAGGGAAAGGTGGAGATGAGCCACAATCCAGGTTTACAAAGCAGCACCCACCGTGGAGAGGCTGAAAACACTCCACGAAACTCAAAGTGATTTAAAACTAGTAAAAAGTCCATTTTTTCACCCAGAGCTTGCTGGCAGCAGAATCAGGCTGCAGCATCAGAAACAGTTCCCTTTTGCAAACTTCTCTCTTCACTTGCCAAAAAACCCAGAGCAACTAAGGAATTCAAGCTAAAAAGACCTCCCTGAGATGTTGTGGGGGAAGAAAAAGCCATCAGAGGTGTGGTTTGGATCCCACATTGCACATCCAGAGCTCATCACCTCTCACCAGCTAAGGCCCAGCAGCATCCTGCGAGAGCCATATGTCCCACCATATGTCCAGGGAACTGACCCACCTTCGCTACACAGCCGAGGCTCCTGGATCTACACCTTTGCACGGATCCATTAGGAATACCTGGATTCAAGCTCTAACTCCCTGTGCAGCAATAGAACTGGGTTTCCTTGGTGCTATTCAGTCTAAGATTTCCACCAGCTTTCTGGCTTCCTGCATTTGTATTTCCTAGACGTAGCCTGGAGAACACAGAGCCAGGTTAACAGATGGGAGGGAATAAAACTGACAATCTCGGATCCATCTCTGCTAAATTGACAAGCCCATTTCTACAAACTAGGTATTATATACATCACACAGCCAGCAAATGAAGTGGGTGACTCCCTGAGCTACCTAACAAAGCCACCCAGGGAAAATTAGACATGTTATCTTTGAATGCCCCAGGCGCTGAAACAACAGGGAATTCATGAGCTTATTCATAACCACCAATCTTATTTATAACCACCTATTTTGCAGTATTACAGACACAAAAAACCTCGGATTTTTACAGTCTCAGTCAGTGCTTCTCACAGGTAATAAATCAGCTTCAGCAGTTTGGTAAAGGAGTTAATTCATAAAGCCACGAGTTCCCCTAACACATGAACATGCTGCAGCTGTTTTATATTCAGGGTTTTGTGTAATACTGTCAATTCTCCTCCACTTTGTTTCTTCTCCATGTTCCCTCAGAAGAATAAAAGTAACTGTGAAGTGAAAAAAAAAGAAGAAAAAGAAATCATTCCTTAACTACCTTGAAAAATCTGTTGGCATGACTATGAAAGCCAAGCAAGCTTGAGGGATAAAGGGCCTTGAGATATAAGAGTTGGCACAGCTACTGAACAGCCCAGAGATTCTCCTCAGGAGCATCTGAGGAGAGATGATTCCATGAAATTTGATGATATCAGAAAAAAATAATCTGGTGCAATAAATATCAGAAATTTCCCTAAATGAATACAGAAAACAACTGATAAACTTTGCCCTCAGAAAGGGAAATGGAAATTTTCATGCACCAAGAGGAATGTGGCCCAGGGCCACAGCCTGCTATTCCTGCACCCGCTATTCCCTCAGGAATTACAGAGCATTAGAGAGAAATGAGAAACTCTGATGAATTACAAAATGTAAGAGCGAAAGAGCCTGGAAACCAGGAGAACAGACCGTGAACTTCGCAGCATTAAGCTTTTTAAAAATCTCATCTTCCTGCACAACACACAAACCAGTATTCAGCAGAGTTTTAATAATACACATTTTGTTACGTGATGATTTTTTTTTCCTCCAGAAACCACCTGCACAAGCAGCAACTATGTAATGACATTACTTTGCTTTTAAGAAGTACAGCATGAGATCCGTATTATTTCTGCATTTTCTAGTCCTCCTGACAGCCTTTGAGCCCCATCCTCTAAATTACTCCAAGGTAGGAAGGGGAAGATAACTGGCCAGGGCAGCTCAGGAGCCAAGAACAGCTGGTTTTCATCATGGTCTTGAAAATGGTTGTAGCGAGAGATATAAGTCAGGCCTAACGATCAACCTTCTTTATTTTCTTCATTTTGGGAGCAGATCCACCACACAAGAGCAGCAGCAATCAATATTAGTCCAAACCACAACGAGCCCTCACGTTCAGAAGTTCAGCTGCATCCAGGGTCAAAATGAGCAGAAGAAGAGCAGAAAAAGAATATTTGAATAGTACAGTGAGCCATGAAACTCACTTCAAGGCAGTAAATAACAAGTGAGCTATAATGTTTTATAAAACAAGAGCAAATGGCTATACTTTTGAGTGATAGAAAAGTCAGGCAAAGCTGTTGCCAAAGTCATCTTTTTGCCTAAGGAAAGGACTTTTTCATCATTCCACTAACTAAGCAACTTCATAGGCAGAGATTAAAGGTATTTAGTTGTATGTTTGGCAACAAATCAGTGAGTCAGTGTGGATTATAGAGACCTGGCTAACACCTTGCCAGGCTTACAAAGCAGGATCTACATCCTGGAATCAGCCAGGGCACAAAAACCTCAGTCCAAGCCACCAGCCAGGTGGGAAAATAAAAAGAAGGAAAGGTGTAGAGCTGACGTTTGAAGGCACAGGGAAGAAAAGATTTACTCTGACATCTGGTATAAGAACATATTTACTTCGATGCACATCTGCATGCACAGCCCAGACAAAAATTCCCGGACATTTTAGACCATCTTGCAGCAATGCATGGACACGATTCTACTGAATTTATATTGAAGGCAGATGTTTGGATTATTACTCTTGGTCAGTACCCATTAATGGGGACGAAAAGTAGCCATTAAAAAGATATCTGCTGACCCTCTTGTGCTGCATAAAGCATGGAATACCCAGGTTGCCTCTTGTTTTGTGACACAGTGAAACTGGAAAAAAATACTATTCTTCCTCCCTGAGGGATCTTTCCCTCATGCGAACAGTAGAACAGAAGCCTTAAACAGGTTCAAACAATTTAGCCAAGATCATTATTAAAACTTTTGCCATCTAATCAAAATCCAGATTTTACTAAGTTGTCATATAGAGCAGGATGAGAATGAATCCATTTGAACTCTGGCCATTTAAAGCTCAATCCAAACTTGGTAACCACAGATGCAAGAGGGAAAACCCAAAAAAACCTCTATGATTTCCCCTCCTTCCTTCCTCTCCAAAAGCAAGGATTTTATATTCCACATCAAACCTTGATTTCATAATTCTTTTGCACACCACGAACTGTTGACTGACCAGCTTTAAAAGCTTATAGTAAAAGATGACTTTATATACATATATATAAATAAACCCCAAAACATTTGAAAGCAAAAAGCATCCACACAAACAACATCTCATGCTTAAGAGTCCAGGATACATCAAGCAAGCATAAACTCCAGGTGCTGCTACACAGCACGGTGTAAGACAGATAACACAGTAATTCAGACAAAATGCTGAGGAAGTTGATATCACAGGTTTCCAGGGTGGGTTTTGTAAAAATTTTATGTCATAAGATTCAATCTCATAAGATTTTTCTTAAACTTCAGTGTAAAGATTTGGCAACACTTTATGTAAGTGTCATCAAAATGCCTCGCTTAACTCAGATCATCAGTGTGACCCCTTGTAGTAACAGTAATTAACAAGAAAACAGCAACTACAGCTTTATGTGCTACTCAGAACGTGAACGCTGACATCACGTAAACGATTCTCTGCAAGTTGCTGTTTTAATTTGTACCTGTTGCACTTTGTGTGAAAACGAACACTCCAGTGATTTACTGTTTAAAAAGAATCAAATTTGAAAATTCATAGTGCAGAAGCAATAAAAATCAAACAATTAACTGAGATTCATACCCTAAATGTCATTTCTGGCTATTATCACTATTGGGTTACGTGGGTTTTTTTATAAACATGCTGATATACATAACTAAACATTCTGTAAGCTGCCATTCGTGTGTTGCTGGTTTAGCTCACTTTTCCTCTAAGAGTCTCATTTTAATCCGTTCAGTTGTTTTATACAACATTTTCATGCTAAGATCAGTTTTCAAGCTCTTACACTGCAAGTGCAACATCACTTATTGCGCAGTGCATAACATTTTTTTTTCCTAACTTAATTTCTTTCAGAAACTAACTTCCTCTCATTTATTATTTTCATTATGGACTGATGTTCTATGTGAAATATTCTGCTGTTGGGCTGCACTTGAGCAGTGGCACCACGACGAGGAGTTCCAACCTGACACCCTGGCCGGTCTTGGCTTGTTTGCTCCAGCCTTGTAATTTCTTTCCTCGTTTTGAAAGGGAGGATCCCAAAATTTCAATACACTTCTGACAGCAGCTTGTTGCTTTTAATGATCAGAGCCATTCCGAAGCTGAGCTTGAACGGTGCCTTCAGGGCATCGTTAGGAGGGTAGGAGGAATTCTCCTCTGCAGACACTGGCACACACTGCCTTTCAGGCTCTATTTTTATAGGGCCATTAGAAACCTGCCACGTTTTGTCACATTCCCGAGATGTGGCACTCCAGGGCTCTGCCAGCGCCTACCCTACGTGGGATTAGCCTGTCAAACCTTGTGAATACCTCACTGAGTCTTTCAGGGGTTTTGACAAAATTCAGTTCCAACTCTAGCCCCCTCCCCACCCGCCCCCAGAATGACACCCACTGCCTTCAACCTTCCTTGTACCTGTCTGTAAAAACTCCGAGTGAAAGCAAAGTGTTTCCTAACACAGAATAGAGAGGCACGTGTACCTATAAGAGTGGCTGGAATTGTGTCCATACAGCTCCAGCAGTTTTAACATTACATAGTCTTATCCTTTTTCAAGACCAACACTGGACCCACTGGACACTTAACGGATTCTCTTGGGGCTCCCAGTTGAAGCTGAGCACCATTAAGCTACTCCACTGTATCCCTGGAATATCCCTGCCTCACCCAGTTTTGGGAGAGTTGCCTTTCCTTTTTATTACTACTGTAATTTCTTCCCTGCTGTGAATCACCCTTTCTCTCCCCTGTTTTCGTTCCATAGGATTTGCTGGAACTTCTCTCTGGCACCAAGCAGTGCCAGCTGCTTTTATGCAACAACAATAAGACTACTTGCACCTTTCTATTAAAATACAAACCAAACATTTTTATAACAAATATGATTTAGTCAACAATACTTTTCCTTCACTCCCCCTCTTCTTTTAAGGAAACAAGCAAAACATTCACTAGTGTTCCTGCAAGTTTAAACATCAGGTATCTGGGATGTTCCTCCTCTTTCCTCATGTGAATTCTATCTGGAGAAAGTTCAGCAAAGAGAATTATTACCACAATTCCCTGGCTGGTAGCGACACCACTGGGGACATCAATAAGAGTGATCAGATAAGGGGGTTTTTTTGCCAAAAAATACACAATACTTTGAATTTTTTAAGTGCCACAATCGCCACTGAAAGGCTCCAGCAGCTCCTGATGTCGCTTCTGCTCGTGCCCACCCAGAGAAAAGCTGACTGCTCTGAGAATCCTTTACTAACTTTTACGCTTATTTTGCAACATAAGATACATAAGAAGAGAACTTGGTTTCATCACAGCTCTGAGAAACAAAATATCCAAGCTGAAAATTACCACAAACAAGTAAAATGCCACTAAAAGCAGCCAAAGGCAAAGCAAGAGGCCAAAAACGTCCTATTTCTCATCCAGTACAAAATCCCACGGACATTAGCGGTGGGTACACACATGTGGCATTTTGCTTCTACAATAATCCTAAATTCCCAGTTCCTGCTGCCCCCTGAGTTTTGTCTTTGCTTTGTAACAGCTGTTGCAAACAAGCCAGAGTGGGTTGAGGAGAAAGAGCCTGGGAAAAAAACCTATCCAAGTGTATTTTCAATAGTGAGAACTGAAACTTCTCATTTGGTTGGATAACCTTTTCCCATTCCAGGATTTGGAGGTTTCCAGTTCTAAGATTTGGAGGTTTCCAGTTCTTTAAACAAGTGGTGCTTACACTTGATGCAATATTGCAGTGAACACGTGGCAGGAGAGAAAAATAAAAACCACACCAGAAGCCTCGGTTCTTTTGCAACACCAAAGGAAAATTTAACTTACACAGAGAATTTATTCATCTTCTTGGAGTCTGCAAGCGCATACATTTGTTTAACAGAGGAAAGTGAAAACTTAGAGATGATTTTTTTTTTTTTCTGCCTCATAACTGGCAGCTCCTGTATAATCCTACCCATTGTAGCTAAAATTTAGAGGTGGATTTTAGCTCTTAGTAACCTGGAAATGGCATTAAGTCAGGGCTGCGAATTACCAGTGTACATATATCTGGGTAAACCACTACATGCAGAGCAGAACTGAACCGGTGCCAACTGAAGGTGAAGGATGGAAGATAAAAAGGTCCTATTTTCTCAGTGTTTTAACCTTCGCAGAAAAAAAACAACCTCCATTTTACCTACATCAAAAAAAAGCTTTAATGTCTTACATAGAAACAAAAAAGGTAAACGGTAACTATACTGCTGTAAGTGTTCTGAACATTTATTTACCAGATTTTGGGTTACAAAAACAGAGACACAAGGGGTTTTTTGCCTTTTAAGAAGGCACTGCAACCCAATTTTATCTTTCTTTAACACATTAGAGACACATGTTGCCCCTCTCCTGCTTCCCCCCCCCTTTTAAAGAATTTACATGCAAAAAATTGTGTCTAGTATTATTTCACTTTCACGGTAATATTAAGCATGAAGTATTTTAATGGAGAGAAGAATTTTTACATAGTCATTCACAGCACCAATATACAGGAATTAAGTTAAATCAATGGCAAAAAGATGTGTTAAAAGCACCCACTGGAACAGATAATTACTGAGGGTTTCTAGAGTGAGACTATTGTCCATTGCAAAAGTGTCTCAAACAGCAGCTTCCATTTAAGAGGGAAAATAAGTTAAAATATCAGAAGGTATTTCTGGCCAGGAAAAAAAGGAAGGTATATGCCTAAAAAAAGAGAGATGTATCTTAAATGCAAGTTACTGGAAGCTCAATGAAGAACTGAAGTAATTTTAACTACCTGTACATGGTGTTTATAGGCCATAACTTCTAAAATTCAATGTGTGACATTACATTACAGAAATAGAACTCACTGAGGCACAAATCTGGCAAAAGTGAAGTCAGTGACTTGTTGAAAAGTGTGCAGTTATCAGGTAAGAATCCCAGCAGACAGCACAGGAACCCTCCTGTCTGCCCTGAGCATCCTCAGCTGCTGCTTTACAGCTTCCACGAGCTCCAGCAGCGGGAACTGTTGCAACACCAGCCCGATAAATGACACAGAAGTCTTGCCCATGAGGTAAATTAAAGGAATTGGGACTCCTCCCATCAGCTGTGCATAGTCACTGCATTGCTCATGTGTGTGTCTGTCCCTGACCCCGAGCCAGGCTGGACGGGGCTTGGAGCAGCCTGGGCTAGTGAAGGTGGTCCTGCCCATGGCAGGGAGCTGGAACTGGATGGTCTTTAAAGTCCCTCAAAACCCAAACCAATCTGTGATTCTGTGATTTATCACTTCTGGAGCAGAACAAACTCCTACAGTGTCCTCAGGGCACAAACAACAGCACAGAACCATCTGATTCTCTAGCCATCCCCTTTCTTCACTGCCTTTTATCTGCCCATGGGGAAAAAAAAAAAAAAAAAAAGACAACTTTGGGAGGAAAACACCACCTATCAGCATAGTTCAGTAAAGAGATTAAGGGTAGGGGGTTTTTTTAAGTGTTAGATAGTGATTGGAACTATTATGAGTTTCCAGCTAAGGCTGCACATCACAAACTCCACATTAACTCAAACATAGGCTTTTAGCAAAATAGCCCTTATTTGTTAGCACACATTGCTCAGCCACAGTCCAAAGTGAGAGACTGGGATTTATTCGTTCACAGAGGTGTAGTTTACAATTCTATAGTTAATAGCTGAAAATCTTTTCACCTGGCAATAAACCCAACATTTACTACAGGTCATAGAATCGAGATGACAACATTTACTATAGTTGTAGAACCAAAATTACACTCGGCTTTTGATTGTTGTGTGAAGGAGGAGTTTCCACACCCTGTGCAAGACGAGAAGGTCATCTCCTGCTTCCCAGCACTGCAATTCCCACTCCACAGTGCCAGGAAAACAGATGCACTGAAGGCATTTTTGGAACATTATGGCAGCAGCAGCATTACTTCTAATATGTGAAATATCAGGCACCTACTTGCAGAGTATCTGTCATTCAAGAATGTGGGGGAAAACAAACAAATTACACTATATACTTTACATATATATATAAGATATATATTATATATTTGTGTATACATACTTGTATATGTATATAGTAGATAAACAAATTAAGCCCTTTCAGCTGGTCAAAAAGGCAAGTATAATAGCCAACTTGCCCTATGGTTTAACAGTTTTATCTCGCTCAAAAAGGAATATATTGAGTTGAAAAATGTAAACCTAAAACACTTCACACAAAAAAATATGAAGAGTAAAGCAATTTGTGTTTTGTTTTACACTTCAAACTGGTATTAATTGATCAACATTCAAAAGGAACCCACTGCTGGTCCAATTATGGTTCTAAATCCACTTCTGGTGGCTTTTCTCCCTGCATAATAGATTCTATGATATTCCAAACAGCATTGGCTGCTCCATTAATTCTTTTATTTAAAAGGAAATAAAGATGTCATTTTTCAGCTTATTGGTTTAGGGGTTTTTTACTTCGTGCTTGAAGAAAGGTAACAGAAATGATGACAAAATCATGAAGCCCAATCCAAGCTACATAATAAAAAAAGACTTATGTCAGTTGATGTGGCTGAGCCCCTCTATGACCATTCCGTGTCTGCTCCAGCCAGGTTTACCTGGCCTACCTGGGAACACCAGCTGGATACCCAGAAAACATGTTGGGAAGAACCCTGTTAAGGTGTCCCAGTTCAAAGGCTGCCCATGTTCCTGAAGAAGAAACCACTTGCCATAAACAAGTAGTAACATCCACTAAAGCCCAGTCCAACCAAGTCAAAGTCCAAAACGGGCAGTTGTTGCAAATGCCCATTAAAGAGGATGAAGAAGGGAAAGATGCTGCATTTAATGTGTTCAGGCTAAAACAAAGGTCTAAATTAGACATTTTCCTTAGGTTAAACACTTTCCAAGACTCTCTATAGGGAATGGAGAGACTTCAGTAACTCTGAAAGAGCATCTATGGAGCAGCTGTTTCAGGTAAGGCTGGATTGTCTTCAGAAATCTGCTCTTGCTCCACTGCCTCAGGAAGAAGCAGAGGGCCAGCCTGGACAGTGGAAGTGGAGGCAAATTCCATTCACAGATGGAAGAAATCCAGAAGATACACATTATTACAAAAACATCATGCCTTTGGCTCATTTAAATCAAAGAGAACATGAAGATGTTAAATTGAGAAACGTCTCTTTCCATCATGCAGGCAGCAGAAATTCTGCTACTCTGTGTTGAAGACAACAAGGCTTTTCCTTAGAAGTCAGTGTTGATCCCTGCCTCTGGCAGGAGCGTTGGAAACAAATGGTCCTTCGGGTCCTTTTGAACCCAAACCACTGCGTGATTCTCAAGTGCAGACTTGTAACTGTGGACAAAGTGGACAAGAACTTGCAACACTTGCTCTCGCAACACTGCTCCCAATCTAAATGCTCCCCCGTGACTTGCTGAACTGTAACATTGTGCAATTACATGGGTATATTAAATCTGAGAACTACAAGCCCAGAGCATCTTGTAGAAGGGAAAAAAAAATAAAAATCAATTCTGTTGTTACTTGGTTAGTTATAGCATGGTATAATTAGCCCAGCTCATTAAACTTAAGACAATGAATACAGAGCATCTCGTATAAACTTTACTGGCAATACTACATATATAATTGGCATCTTGATGAAAGGAGTAATAACTGCATCCATTTTCTTTTTGAAAGGATAAGCTTCATATTGCTTAATGCTCACAGAAATTAGGATTTCTACAGAAATTCACGCTTCTAGTTATTGTTGTCTTAAACAGAAATCATACTAAAGATGGGCTTTAACCCCATCCTGAAAAATCAGGTAAATGTCATCAACTTCTTTTCTTCTCTAAACCTCCACAACAACACTCACCTTTTATCCGAGTTCTGCTCATTTCCCCCTTAGCCCTTTCTCCTCATCACACACCCAACTCACTGTTCATGGAGGGCTTTGGCCCCCTGTGTACTCACAGCTTTTCAAAACCATCCACTCTACCAGGAGAAAAAAGTAGTAAGAAATTACTCTCTGCTGTCATCACACTACTCTCCCACTACTTAAAAATTTCCCTACAGAGGTTCCTCCTCTCTGCTGTTTAAAATACACTTTTGAGAAAGGAGCTGCTTGCTACTGCAGCTCTGTGAGGATTTCTAAGCACTTCCCCCTCACCTCCATTTTTCATTTTTAAATATACTCCTCTGAAAGTGAATTAAAAATGAGCATAAAAAGAGTGGTAAGTAACTGCCCTAAGTCCCACGTTAGAGAGGGCTTTACAACAGCTACCAAGATATTCTGGGTGGGAGAAGCCTCTGCTATTGACGATTTACTAAAAGCTGGCTGTAACTTTTTTTTTTTTTCCTCCAGAAATTGCAGCAAAGCAAGCCCCAGTTATAGAGGGAGAACATCAGTCTCAGATTTCCAGGGTGGGGAGTTCAACCAAGTGCCCCCAAAAGAACTGTGAAGTAACTAATAGGACTTCTGAAAAACAAATAAAACAAGCAGCATTCAGAAGAGTGGTTCAAGTTGCAAATGGGAATTGTTAGTTTATTAAAAATAAATTGCATCTTAGACATTAACAGTCTGTGTGTCCTATCATGCATAAAATTTCAATCCTGTTTTATTTGTCTCCCAGTTATATGAATTGTTTACAATATTCACTGATTACAGTTATATTAGAAAACAATAAAACAAGGAGTGTGAAAAACAAGTCCATTATTTAAACCTAATGTTTAATTTTGCTTTGCATCGATATTCAGCAATATCAATTGGGTGCAAATAGGCTTTATGCTTCTTATTTAAGTAGCAAGAACAAAGAAACTTGATCAACAACAGGGAAGACATAGGGGAATGGAGGGACCACACTAAAAGTCATAAAGCATTTTTAAAAGCTTCATTAGATTTAGAAATGTATCCAAAAACTATCTCTTCTAAAAAAAAAATCTATAAAATAACACAATTGGAATTACAAAGTATGAGATTTCCAGTAAAGGGGGGAGAAGGATGGAATGTGAAACTTCCCTTTGCAGGCCAAAGCCCAGCCCTTCTGGAAGCGCAGCTGTGCCTGAGTGAATGAGATAGGCAGCTCAACATCTTGGATCAGTAACATATGGCTTAGGGCAGGTACAAAGAGATTTACTTCCCATGTGATCCATTAAAATCTCCAGATAGGTTTAAAGCTCACGCTGCGGAATTACAGTAATGGAACCGTCCTGGGACCTCGGGGCTCCGACCACAAGTGTCTTTTGTTAAGGAAACCTCCAAGGCTTGAATTTCCATTTAATATCAGCTTTCTACAAAAATACAGATAGCCTATCTAAAACATATGGACAAATACGTGTTTTACCATAAAGCTTTTTTGGAAAATATTTTTTTAATTAACCCTTTAAACATATCTTCAAGTGCTTTGCTTTTCCCATTGCAACAAAACTTCAGGAAGGAATTTCCTACTACTTTTGGGGTTTGGGCACTACCTAAGGTGTTCCCAAGTCCTAATACCTAATACCCTACAAGTCCTAATACCTATTCTCTTAGAGCATTAAACACATGCAAATAAATCCCTTTGCCGCACTAACTAAAGTAACAGCAACTAGATCATCCAAGGCTGATAATACTGCAAGGGATTTCTTAAAGTATTTGCATATGGATAGAAAATGCAGATATCTTGTCCTATAATTCTACAGTGTACTATAAAAGCAAAAGCTTGCTAAGATATGGAAAAGCAGAGTCTATCTCAATCTTTCATCTGAACAGAGTCAACACAAGGAATGAAAAGTTCTCCTGGAATGACTGTTAAAGACGCAGGGCAAGCATCTTACAATCCCATCAGCTGCCCCGGTGGCTGTCTGCTCGCATCAGACTGCTGAAAGAGCAGCTCAGGTGCCTCTAACATAGGAATCTTAAAAACACATTAAAATACAAGTTTTCAGAAAAAAAACCCCCTCAACAGCTCCTGTTTTCATTTGCATTGTATTTGCAAACTAAGCTGAGTCTGACTGTAACACAGGAGTGAGCTCAGATGTATTTGGGCCAAGCTGACCAATCTGAAAGAGTATATATTATATATATGTAAAACCTCTCCAAATCTCAGCATTGCCTTGTGCTGACATGGAAGGAAACAACTAAGGGAGTATTGTTTTACTTCCATGCAAGCTCGCCCTGAGCTCTCCCCAGATGTTACCTTCCTCAAGAGCCTCTGAAGAGACTTTCATGAAAACTAAACATCTGGAAAGAATTAAATCGGAGACAAGTAGTTAAGATGGTACATTAATTAAACTATCAGTTGATTATAAACCTATCCCATAAATTCCATCAGCATTGCTCTGTTTCAAGACTCAGAACCTGGCGACTCACGAGAAGCCTGGAAAGTCACCTGGAAAGGGACACTGTCCCTGCTGAGGATACACAACACTTCCCTTGCTGTTAAGCTTTATAAAGCCCAGGCTCATGAACATCTCATCTGCTGAACCAAGCCAGAGCTCAGGTCTGCAGCAGGTTAACTGAGGAAGGAATCCCAAATCCTGCATTTGAATTGCCTTCCTCGGAATGGCAGCGCTTCCTTGAAAATTTCATTCCATGAAGCAGTTTTGACTCTCCTGCTATTACACACTCCAAAATTATGCATGTGTGTGTTGAATAACTCGCTATTACAGGCAGAAAATGCAAATGCCCTCAGCCTTCCTGGCTGCTTTGAGGGCAGGAGCCGTACGAGGTCGGGCCATGCCTTGGCTTGGAGCGCGTTGCATTTTCTCTCACATTAGCGAGTTCAGCCACCGTGAATATTTTCTCTTCCCTATCATCCAATTGATATTTTTGCTCTCACAAATTTATTCCAGTTTCCAAACTGTAACTTCTCCGAAAGGAGTGGTTGTGCACTCTGGCTCTGTCACACCTGCAGCCCACCTTCACTCTCCTCCTCCCCTCATCCCCGGGGTGCCTCTCTGGGCTGTCACCCGGACAACTGCATATTTTAGGCACAGAACAACTGCAGCAATTTCCAAACGCTTGGAATTCAAAACACAGGTGTCTTCTAAAGGATTTGGTTACTTGTATGAAACAGCTGAGGAACAGAGAGACAAACAGGACCTGACAGAGGGAAATTCATCACCACCAAGGCATTGGGGAAGCTCACCCTGAGGCTCCATATGGATGCAGCCCACCGAGCTCCAAGTCTCAGCTTCCAGCTGCTGACACACACCTGAAAGCCACAGTTTTGCTGTTATCAGCTAAGCAAACCTTATTTAACAAGAGCTTTCCAGGAGCCCAGTAGGAGATTTCAAGGAGAATCAAGGAGCGCCTTTAGCTTCATTTTAATCAAGCTAAAATGGTTAGGTACGAAGTAGCTACAAGAAAAATTAATGTCATTAAAAAAGACCAAGCTCTACCTCTATTCCCATCCCTCTTCATTACACTGCAATCTCAAACCTAAATCCAATCTTTGAGGAATGTTATCCTTTGTATTTACGTTCCAAAACTATGTTGGATGTATAAAAATGTATCACTTTATCACAGAAGGAAAAGAGGCCAAGAGAAGAAAAGTCTAGATCTGTGAGTGAGAAAAAACCTGGTCTGTACACAGCTACCAAACAAGCTCAATAAAACGCTGCCATATCAAACTACTTAAGTTTGAAACACCAACAGATACTTTCTTTAATATATATCCTAATATATTAGGATAAAACTATAGAATCGTTTGGGTTGGATGAGACATTAAAGATCACCTGCTTCCAACCTCCCTGCCGTGGGCAGGGACACCTTCCACTAGACCAGGTTGCTCCGAGCCCCATCCAACCTGGCCTTGAACACTTCCAGGGATGGGGCAGCCACAGCTTCTCTGGGCAGCCTGTGCCAGGGCCTCACCACCCTCTCAGGGAAGAATTTCTTCTTAATATCTGATCTAAACCTGCTTTATGTCAGTTTGAAGCCATTCCCCCTTGTCCTGTCACTCCAGGCCCTTGTAAATAGTCTCTCCCCATGTTTCTTGTAGTCCTCTCAGGTACTGGAAGGCAGCAATCAGGTCACTCCTAAGCCTTGTCTTTTCCAGGCTGGACAAGCCCAATTCTTTCAGCCTTTCCCCAGAGGAGAGGAGCTCCATCGCTCCAATCAGTTTGGTGGCCTCCTCCTCGGTGGTTCCTGTCCAGCCTCTCACCCACCAGCACCCCCAAGTCCTCCTTGCCAGGGCTGCTCTCAATCCCTTCATCCCAGCCTGGACTGACACTGGGGGTTGCCCCAACCCAGGTGCCAGTAACAACATTCCTGCTTCACAAGAATAACCTTGTTTCTCCCTCCCCTCATACGGATTTTAAAACCTTGGGAAAAGTGGAAAACCAAGAACTGAAGGGAAAAGCAAGCGTTCCTGCTAACAGTGAGCTCTAAGGCTTTGCAGGAGGCTCACAAAGGAAAAACAAAGATGCCCATATGGCTGAAAGCACAGAGAACACCAGGAGAACAGATTCAGCCTAACTCGAATCCCACACGTCTGCATTCAGATCATGCACAGCTTAAAAAGGCTGGGGATAAAAAAAAAATAAAAAAGAGTTAAGAGTTACAGGGAATTAAAAGCAATTAAGAAGAGTTTGATACAAAGATAAGATTCAAGGAGCAGTCATTGTACCAGAAGTAAGTTTTAAATAATTCTTCTACTCAGTAATGAGTTTAATGAATAAAAATGCCTGCCATTTGTTTTCTTGCCTGTCAACTTCATTAGCAATCCAAGGGAAATTATTTATGCATATTCAAACTTCTTATTTGTACATATGGCATAATCGAATACATGCTCAAATTTGTTGGTAATTTCTCCTTCTCAGGGAAAACAATTTATTCAAAGTACCTGGCAATGACATTCCTATGACTACTTGAGCATTCCTATTGTGAGGCAAGGAGAAATAAGAGCTTCCATCAGAAAGAACAGGAAATATTTCTGCAGCTTTTAATAGTGACATAACAAAAGCACTACCTGGTGCTGCCTTACTGCTACTGTACACTGTAATGGCACCTTGATATCCTACTGAATTACAGTTCTAAGAGAGTCATCTTGCTTGCCACAGAAATTTTGAAAATGGCAATTGTCATAACATATTGTTCTAAAGATGGTTTTAAATTATTCAGACATTTCTGTTGTTGTTTTCTTCCAAAAGCACCAAGAAGGCTGAATTTGAAAAGATTTGACTAAGAGAAGCCCAAGCATGTGTACTCACAAATCCTGTTCTCACTTGGAAATATAAATGCTTAATTAAGTCACATGAAACTTTGAAGAAGAAAGACTCCAAAGTTATCACTGCACCGAAATATCTCTGATTTGATGAAAGTGCATTGTTTAGACAGAAAACTAATTTGGGGCAGTCACTTTCCAGAGTAAGTAACCCAGCCCCCTGCTTTCCCTTAAAAAAATAAATAAATAAATAAATAAATAAATAAAAAGGGAGAAAGATAAGGAGAGCAGACATTTAAACCATATTTTTCCATCATTTTAAGTGCAGCAGCCTGCACTGGAAGGGAAGCAGTGAGCAGCTCCATCACAAAGAAATTTCTAAGAACCTCAGTGGATGCTTCTGCCACTACATTTCTCCTTGTCTGTCTCATTAACTTCTCCCCTACAAAGGATTTCTGCTTCCAAAACCCTGGCTACCTGTCTCATTTCCAGAGAAATGCCATTAATTATGACATTCAAGAACAGTAAGGAATCATTCCAAGGAATTCTGCTGAGCTAAAGGTACCACCACCAACAGGAAGGTTAAAAGGGACTTCAGGAAAACCTGCAGCAGTACCTTAGAGTTTTATTCTTTTAACAAAGTGACTGAAAGGGAAAAAGGAAAGGTGAGAAAGTTAAAGCACACAAACAAATTCATGCCTGGATAGATCCAATCTTCTCCTTTACTCTTCCCCTTCTTTCCCCCCATACTTAAAGCTCTATGCATAAAAATGAGTGTGACATCTGTCCTGAAGATTGGCACAAGACTGATCAAAGACACAACACAGCCTGACACTGATGTCCAAAGGGGCCTGCAAGGCTGGAAATAAAGTGGGCTTGGGGGAGCAGGGGCTACACAATGAGCAAACTTATTTTCTCATGGAGTAAGTTAAGCTGTGGAGGTAAGAAAGAAAGATTGCTCCATTAAAACATGTCTCTTAACAAAAATCAGACTGGACTTGCATTTCCGCAGGTGTCCTCATTACTGTGTATGTAACTATATGTACATGCATATACACACAGTTAATGGCTCTAATACCATTTAACTGTTTATTCCATGGTTTCAAGCTAAGAATTAGCCAGAAAGCTCTTTTTTCCTGCTGCAAGTGCACGTGAGGCCCAGCTGTGTTCGTGGTTGGGGAGGCAGGAGCAGCGGTCACATCGCACGTGCTGTCACAGCAACCGACTGCTCCACCACACACATCCCGACCCATCTGAGCAAGAACAGAAATACCAAGGGAATCTCTGAGCTGCCAATGCTACTGTGCAAAGCCCAAAGCCAAAACAAGCCCTAAAATATCACTTTCTGGCAGCTGAAACTGAATGAGTTGCATGCAAAAATCAGAAAAGGTTCCATTTACAAACAGATTAGAAGGCAGGTTCTACAACCAGGTGGGCCTAAAGGCAGCAAAGCCCAGCCTAAGCTCTCCTTAGGGCTCATCCTGCCAATCCCTTAAGTCTGAATTTCACCAGCTGACAGAAAGTAAATGATGGGGATGATGTTCAAGCAAAGTCCATGTTAAAAAAACTGCAAAATCCACTTTCTCAGCTATCCTCGCTGCAAAGCCTCCTAAATAACACTTCTCCCCTCCACAAAGCAACAAACACCATATTTACTGAAACTCATGTGGTAAACCCACTTTGATTTTGTTTTTTTTAAATACCAACAAGTGAGAGGTGCTGACTCCATCCCTCAGCCCACGGAACAGTTTGCAGAACACCAGCCTAAGGAATGAAATCCATGTGAAGTGGGGGGGGGAGGGAGGGGTGGGGAAGGAAGGATGAGATCAAAACTAAACCCCACCAAGCTAATGTTAATTTTTTGGTGGGGTTTTTTTGGTTTTTGGGGGTTTTTTAATATGGTCTCCAAAACTGTATTTTAGCTCTTGCCACCATTAAGTGCTGATAGGAATTGTAGCACAGCCTGCCATGGCAGTACATGGGCTGTTAAGGTTATGTGCCTAGAGAGTTATTGGTTTAATTCAGCCACTTGCTTGCTATGTGCTACTTACTGGTGGTTTATGTATTTTAATTATTTTGGAGATTTCCAAGATCTCTACTTTGTAATAACCTTCTGTCACATTCTCAGCTACCAAAAGCCAGAGAAAACAGCTCAGGTTTTGGGCAAATGTTACATAAACAGATTAAGAGAACTCAGGGGGTTACAGTCCAGCACAAAGACACTGCTGGTAAGAGACCAAAACACATTGCTCAGGTGGCTGAAACAATTCCCTGTCTTCGCCCTTCCAATCTTTTTTCCTTTTTTAGAGATAAAGATATTGCCATACTTCTGCCCTTATGTTCAGTTTTTTCCCGAAGCACCCAAGACTAGTTTCTTCAGACTTGTGCTTTCATAATCTGTTCTTAAAAATGACAAAAGCTTATATAATGAAAAGATTAAACCAAAAATAAAATTACATAACTACAAAGATGCAGACAGAACAGCTGAAGGGTGTAGTATTAATAGCCAAAAATCAGACCTCAGCTTAGTTTTCCAGTAGTAACTGTTCAGGTTATAAAAATATATTCTAACCTTTAAGAAAAACAAGCACTGATGTAGATGACTTCAAAACGTTACAGAAAGCACGTTAGTTCTCGTCATATTGAGTTTTCTGCTATGGAATGGTAAAGTACAAATCCATGTACAGCACACACATGGAGGTAAGCCCATGCCAGCCAATGTGGAGGAGCAGCTTTGGCCAAGGTGTTTATGAAAGCCACCTCCAGGCAAAGGACAAACCTACATGGCTTCCAATACTTGCCAACACTGTACTGGTGAAGTTTCACAGAGCCCTCAGTCATCATCTCCTATATGAATAATGAAGGAGGTTATTGAATTGTGGAGGAAAGCCACAAGCAGAGTGGTGGGCACCAGGCTGGTCACTGTGAGGAGTATGGATTGTACATTCATATATAGCGTGACTGAGCAGGATAAACTTTTTAAAAAGCACTTTGTCTCAAGCTTCATCCATAATGCATCCAAAGACCTTTTTCCAAAGAAGTGAGGATTGCATACAGATGCATCTCCTTCTCAACTCCTAAAATAACAGAGGGACTTGCTGCAGACTCCTCATAGTTTCGTGTAGTTTCATGTTCTAAAACCAAATGCTATACTTCCAAGCACACAAAATACAAAGATATTCAAGCACAAAAATCAAGAATCGGATCAAAAGTAATAATGAATCAAGTCCTACATTCTCTAGATATTAAGGCAGACAATACACAATGCATTTGCAGAGGCAGAGAGAGGGGAACCAGCTGGCAATTTGGAGAGCACAAATCAGATTTAAAGCTAGGTTTAAATCCATGCTGTATCCAGGAATACTTTAAGTCCCAAAGAAGTAAGCCTCTGCATTTTCCACGTGTTTCCCAAAAACAACCACCCTCCTCCCTCCCCACTCCTCCACTCAGGGAGGCTGTGACCCTGCTCCATGAGTACCAGAGCCACAGTGGGAAAGCTGCTTGGGCACTTGGCAGAGAATTCTCCAAGTGTGTGTGTGTGTGTGTGCTAACACAGCCCTTGACATGGGAGCAGCCTCCTGCTCCCAGCATGGCAAAAGCACACCTGGAGAGGAGGAGCCAAATGTTTTAAGAAAATTTAGAAAGAAAATAAAGTATGCTAGCAGCATTTTTTTCCAAGATTGTGTCTGGCACTACTGTAAAATGTAGAAGTTATGACAGTATCTCCATATATGATCAAAGACAAATTAGGGAGGTGCCTTTTACAATCATTCAAGTAATGAAGTATTTTTTAATCATGAAACTCCCTTTCCTGTAAGCACAGCCACATGTAGGCACAGGGCAGGTACCTCCAACGCTGCCTGACACAGACCTTTGCAGTGCCTTTTGCAGGTAACCACATAAAATTTCTCCCATAACACAGTTTTTCCTTCAGGAAAAACTTAAATCTGTTTCCTGGAGGTCCCCAGTGCTGCAGCACAAAGTTTTCAGTGCTTTTATCTTTCAAGTGGTTTTGCTGTAGAGAGTCGTGGCTCTGCAGCAGGGAGAGGAGAGGGACAGAGGGGGCGTGTGATTACTGACCACTCCTCATGGAAACAAGGAAAGGGGATCTATGTTTAGCAAACAAAATCGCTCAAGGTAACTTTTGTTCCTTTGGGAGTCCTGAAGGTATCACGGGCAGATATCATCCACCATCAGCAACCCGGACAATGGAGAAAGAGGAGGAAGTTTCTGGTGCACAACGAGGGCGTCTGCCCCCAACGCTCATTAAAAGTCAATGCGATTTCAGCTCTTCATTCTCATTACGGCTTTTGAAAGTCTCCCCTTTTGTCCTTCCACTGCAGACCACAGATGAAAGCAAAAGCTTTTCTGTTCCAGACAGGCAGCAGCCACTTCAGTTACAGCTGAGTAGAGAGTTTCCCTCCTGCCTCGGTCTGTGGTCTTCCATTTGCAGAGTAGTGATCAGGGATAGGCAATAACCAAATTTTGGCAGAGCCAGCAGGTGAGATCAACCTCTGGCCTCTCTCACCAGCTGCAACGTGGAAGCTCTGGGGGTTTTTCATCATAAAGGGTAGATACTTATTTGTTCAAGTGCTGGTATGAAACAGAGAGCACATTTAGTTTTTACCAGTGGTAAATAAAAAAATTCCCCTTTGTTTCTCGGTGTGAAATACTCAATCCTTACACGGAGGGACTCTGTGGTAAAACCCATCATGGATGTGTACATAGTATCACTCAAATTATCTTCCAACATGCAGGTACTGAAAGTTCATTAATTTTACTGCTTAAACAAGACATGTAACCTAAACACTACAAAACTACAGTTACTGTTCTGGCACTGTTTGAAGACCTGTCTCCTTTATAATCATAGTTTNAAAAAAAAAAAAATCTTATTTCCTACCTGGCACTGGTAGCCCTCAAAAACCTTTAAATAAACCCAAAGTAAACAAGAAAGGTATTACAAGCTTTAGTGACTTCATAAACAGATATTCACATTAATTTTAATTGTTTCATGATAAACAATAAAGAGCTGGTTTAGAAAAGGAGATTTAGTAGCTTTTCCAACCAAATTTCTGCGTTAAAACAGGATTAAATAGCTGGTGGGCAGCAGAAAGCAATCCCCACAAGCACACTGAAAAACAAGTCATCCAGGACAGCGTAACAAGCTAATCCATGACTTCTTTGATTTGTTTGCTTGTTCAGGGGCTTGTGGGTTTTAGTGATTAACGTAAGGTTTCTAGGTATCATCAGCAACTCAGAGCAGCAAGTGCAGTTTGCTGTGGTGCAGTTTTGAAAGGAAATCCAAAAAAAATCTGGTAATCCACTGTGAACTTTGAAGGAAATACTGCAGACTTATCAGTGCTGTGTGCACACAAACAACAAAATACTTTCTCCTACTATTCCATACTCAATTAAAATGCTGTGGTAAGAAACACGTGTGTGTGTGTGTGGCTGCAAAGCTCCACTTTAAATGGTTATTGCTTATTAATGCACCCAACAGCAAATCCCAACAGGTAACACATTCCAAATCACTCAGTTACAGCCACTTGGATATTCCTGTTTCTAGGAATGCAGCACACCACTTCATGTCTTCAGCACTGCCTTGCTTGGGTTTAACTACTAAAGCGCTTATATATAATAAATGTGCCACTCCATGGCATCCCAAATAGCTCCATGTTGCCAAAATAATTGAACTGTCACTCATTACAAGGCAAAAGGGGGAAAAAAAAATATTGAGAGAAGGTGGGCTTGGCTTACAACACTTATTTCTGCAAGGGGAAAATGGTTCTAGACATCAGTGCTATCGGAAAAAATTAATGCAGCAGCATTTCCACCGTATTTTACAAAAATTTAAACTTATTCCTGATGACAGGCACAACGAGGGCAAATGAGTTTGTCCTGAGAAGCCTGAGCAGTTTGGTTTTTAGGAGTGAGAAACACCTACTCCATGTGACTATTAAGAAGAAGAAATGCCTCACCAGGCAAGACTAATGGGTTTTCTCCCTGGTGGGAGCAACAGGGGATGATGTCCAGGGAGAAGATGTCAGCCTGGCAACTGCCTGCAGTCTCTTCCCTTCCATTCCCCCTGCATCCACAACTGCTGCACTAAGGATATTAAGAGCACACATTTATGTCCAGTCCTTTTACTGTCCATTTGTGACCTGTTGACTGTGAATCTGTCTAATCAGAAAGATTTAGAGGCTGGGAAGAGAAGTTTAACATTGAAGCTCCATGTGTTCTGAAACACATCCAGTCCTCCCTCCCATAGGCAGCAAGATGGCCAAAACAGAGGAGTCTGGTGAAAGAATTGGTCAAGGAAACCCACAGCAACAGCAGCAAACAATTGAAGATACATTTCGCATGAAGAAAGCTGGCATTTAGAGGTTGCTGCTCACAGAGCTCAAGTTTCCCATGTCCATGAATGTGGAATGGCACAATACAGTTAAACAGTGCCTTCCTCCTGCAGAAGTGGAACACCCAACAGACCTGGAAGAGCTGCCGTGGCTGAGCAGCAGGTGACTCTCAGCAGGGTAACACCTAAAGGCAGCATACAATCTAACATGCTCATTATATAACTTGTTTTATTGTTCATAAACAGTTTGAAGATCATTTGCCCAAAAATGAAGCCCAGCCATCGCAATTCCTCACTTTTCTCAAAGCGCTCAGTCCAGGTATATTTTTCCCTTCTTGATAAAAAGGTTTCGTTAAGTTTTTTTACCATCCCAGATTGGCCACCCTGGAGTCATCTCCATGGAAGTTTGCCAGACTGACAGTCTGGTCAGACAGGTTGCCTTCCTCACAGTTTGAGGCAACAAATTGCTAAAGCCCAGCTTAGAGAGCACCTGCTGTAAGTACGAGCTCTCCCGCTCCCACGGGGTTCGTTAGCGTCGCCTCAGATTGTCCCTGCAGCCGGGTTAAATCAGCCTCCTCTGTGCCATTCCTGCTGAGAACTTCTTGTGAACAGCTACAGACACAAGAATTACCTGTAAGGGTGAAGTCTACAACACTAAAAAACCTCACAGGAAACAGTATTATTTCATAATTGTGCTTGGACTTCATTGCTGAAATTATACACAGACGCTATATAGTCAAAGCAAGTCTTACACAACCTGTTTGGTCTCAGATGTTTACAGTTTTCCATGTATGAAAAATATCTTGGCAACATGGTTAGTCACCATAAAGTGCCTCTTTTCAACCTGCAATATCCACTAAGCCTTCTTTTACTTCCTAAGACTAATGTGCAAAGTCAATTTAATGAAATATCAGGGCTGAGACACCCAAAATCACAGCAAATCAACTGACTTCCAACCCCAACTCATGGTTTCAAGCTCATCTCCTCAATTCTCCTTATTATATTTCCAGTCAAATGATATCAGTAGTAAAAAAAATATATATACACACATGGAAGTACCACTTCAAAGCTGCTCAGGTAAAATAAAACAGGAGGAATAAAAAAAAAAAACAACCTTTAAAAAAAATTGGAAGGGCAAATTATTCATTATTCCAGTTGGAATTTAGCCAGTCAAGTCTGCCACAAATTTCATGGTAAATCTACAGCAGAGGTTGGTAAAATTTTAAAGCTAAAAGCTTACTTATTAGTACTGGTATATACAACTGGTATTAGACCCTACTCCACATCTGATTTTTTTTTTCCACCTAATTACAAACAGATCTAGCTAAGTATAAAAAAAAAATTTTAAATACTATCAATATTATTTGTTGTTTTTCTTTTAGGAGGGAAAACAGCTGGACTAATGAGTACGGCAAAGGAAGGTATTTCTAGAAAGTTCTTCAGGCAAAAACATAGATTTCACCCAGATATTGGCCAAGCACCATTCCCGAGCCCTACTATGGTACAAAGAAAACAAACAGTGCCTAAATTTTACAGCTCATCCATAAGACAAGCACAAAATCATGGCCTGCTTGGCTGTTTTTTCAACACATGTGTGTGTGCACATATGCGCAGGTGCAAAAGTGAAAACTTATGTCACAGAAAGCCAGAACTGAGAATGGAAGATATCAAAACACATTTGCAAACTTTCCACCTTCAAACTGCAAGAATGCAAAAATTCTGTTTTAACACACCGAGATCAAACCTTGAGTACACACAACTACCTCCACATCACTGTGCATGGGATAGAGAAACAAAAGAACAAACTATTCCCAACTTCATTCTTTTTAATCGTTGCTGATTTCCAGGAACACATGGATAATGCATCATTGTTATATAGTGTTATCCCCTATACAGGTTCTCACAAAAGCCTACTCCTGACAGAAAGTGTAAACTCCCCATTCTTCAAAATGCCACAAGTATATTTTGATCTGATTGCATAACAGTATCTACTTGAAATACGAGTATCTTCATGATCAACAACTCATTAAACAGAATTTGAGGTCCATTGTATCTGGCGCATGACATTTGAAAAATTTAGAATCACAGAATGGTTTGGGTTGAAAGAGACCTCAGAGACCACCCGGTTCCAACCCCCTGCCATGGACAGGGACACCTTCTGCTGGACCAGGTTGCTCAGAGCTCTTCCCAACCCAGCCTTGAACACTTCCAGGGATAGGCTATCCAAAGTTCCTCTGGGCAACCTGTGCCAGGGCCTCAGACCCTCCACAGGGAAGAATTTTCCCCCCAATATCTATTCTAACCCTGTCCTCTGCCAGTTTGAAGCCACTCCCCCTTGTCCTGTCACTCCATGCTCTTGTAAAAAGTCCCTCTCCACCTTTCTTGTGGGCTCCCTTCAGGCACTGGAATATTTTTGAAAATCTAATATTCTCTCAGACTTTACATTCTAAGAACCCATATTTGTTCACCTGAGTCCTGTACAGCTGTTTTCAATATATACAATGACCCAGAGCAGCTTTTCTGAATCAGAAAGTGTTAAAGCAGCCTCCTGAGGAAGTTTTTTCATAAGAATTCCTCCCCACAACTGAAATAAAATAACAAAGGAGAAGGCAGACATAGACCAAAAGACTAATAAGTACAGCTGGCAGACAGGTAACTCCATCCCGTGGCCAGGAGACACTATTTGTGCTAAAATAGACACACACAAAGGTAAAATAGGCACACAACAACTAGAAGGTTCTTGGAGCTCTCTTTGTTGTGAGACAGCTGCAAACACGTAGCTGTTGGAGTTACTGACTGAGGAAAAGATTCATTTATTTCAAGTAGCAGCTAAAAAACCTTTGACCACTCTAAGACCTGACAACTTTAATTAGTTTTAGCTTAAAACGGAACCAAACTTGGCTTTGGCCTCTCTCCAAATAATTTTATCCCAGACTGCTCTCTGTTGCTAGTGGAGCATTGCAGTATAATTACTTTAATCTCTTCATAGGCATGTTCCATTTGCTAGCTTTCCAAGGAAATTTACAGCCTTAACATATAGCTCAAAATTAATAAAAAAAAATTTCTCCTGTTAGTGAAACAAAAATTAGCAAGAAACCTCCATTACTCACTGGCCAGTAAAGGGAACTTTTATTTTTCAGAAGTCACTGTGCCAAACCTGTGTTCAATTAAAGACACGAGACACAACAGCTCCATGCAGTATATGCACAGGGAAGCTGCTAAACCTGTTTGTGGGGTTGAGGTTTAGCTTTTTTCAGGTTTAGCCTGTATCATTCTAGACAAGAAAATGACCATCTGGTACAAATTCCAGATGTATCAGCAGCCGTAACTATTTCCAGATTAAATAATGTTATCACATTGCTATAAAGCACCAACACCACTTAAACATCCTGCTGCTTTCATCTGGCCACTTCACCCACACGCTCCATGGAGAAAAACGGTTGGACAATCTATTTCTGCAAAGTCAAAATTATCAGAGAGGGCAGGAAAGGGGGGCCCTTTGGCAGAGTATTTTTTCCTCAACGCCCTGATCCACACTCCTATTCCCCACAGTTCTCTGCTGTATTTCCCAAGGTGGACTCCCCGCTTGACAGAACGAGGCACAAGATGAATCCTGGAGCACACAGAGTTGTGAGGGAACCAAAGGGATGGCCCTGACTCTCACAACTGCAGGTAATCCTTTTGGGTATTAGGGGCGCTCAGGTGGGCTCTGCCCTTGTGTTGGATCACCTTCCAGCAGAGCTTTAAGCACCAACTCACCATTTGTTTGACTCTTTGTAGAACAGGGACAGAAATGTACACATAACGGGGCTTTTCTTAGCAGGCTTTTGGGCCTGGGAAATCACGACTTTAAAGAGTACACATTTACTCACCTGGAACACAGGTTAACCTCACACTGCAGAGGGAAGGCAACTGCCCCTCGTTTCTGTATGGAGCCTCCCAACTTTAGCCCTGTCCTCACAAAAACTCCCCACACAGCTGAGCTTCCCTTCTCATGGCAGAAACTCAGTTTGCCCGCAGAGGAGAATTGTCAACCGTGATCTTCATCCAAGGAGAAGAGATGACATTATGGATTTCCCACTATAATTCAGAGTGCAATTTTCATCAGAGGATGAACTTAATTAAAACAGGACAGGACAGCAGAAGTAATAAAAAACCTTTTAATTACATTTCTACAGTTTTGGATTTGTCCTCAAGCTAGACACCCAGACTGCCTCAGCCTTCACCAAAAATATGAAAGGAATTCAACTGTACAAAGTTTTCCTGACCAAGCAGAAAAGCACTGAATGTCAAAAAAAAAAAAAGAAAAGACTGCTTTCAATTTGTGCATCTCTATCAAAGAATAACTTGCAGGAACATGGCAAACAGACCACATTTATTCCATAAAGGCAGAACTGAGACTTTTCAATAAAGAAAACGAACACATTTCCAAGCTATGTATACACCATGTGCTTTCTTCCATACACAGCCCTGTGCAACAGGTCTGCTTTCTCCTCCCCACATTCACCACCACAAAGCTCCCAAAGCCCAGCTCCATAAACATTACCACACAGTACCTATAAATGGTTTAATTAAATGCTGTTGATACCACCTCTTTATAAGCCATCAGCGTGGCAACCTCGCATGGGCTCCTCCGTCGGCAAAATAAAGGCGGCCGTGGGGACATTATCGTGCTTAACAACAGCATGCTCTCTCCTGGGGCACCCAGGTACCGAGCTAACGAGCCACCAGGTCATTCACTGCCAGGGAAGCAGGGTGAAACACAAAGGAAATAGCAGGGGAATTCGCTCAAGTTGCCCAGGCGACAGCAAAGCAACGCGATGAAAAATTCCCGGTCGCCCAGTGGCGGGGAAAGTGCTGGGGCGAGCTCACACCAGCCCAGGGCTGGGGCTGCAGCACACTCTAGTGACCCGGAGCCTCCATGGTAAAAGCTAAATAAATTCAATGCTGCCCTCCCCCAAAAAAACAAAGAGCAGCGATTTGAACTCTGTCTCCACTTATAAAACATTTGATGCTTGCTAAGAGGCAAAGGATAGACCAGCGTTGGTCTGGGACCAGTGGCCTTTTGCCCTGTGAAGGGAACTGTGGTTTTTATACAGTTTGCTACTTCTTTGGGTCACATTTAAACATTGATAATTAACCATTGAGGAGTTTTGCACCTTCTCTTACTGGCTGAGAGCTGATGTGCAGCAGACAGGAGTGCGGGACGTGCGGGACCTGCGTGCAGATGCCACAGCGGCACCTTGGCTCCAGGACACTCCTCCCCAAAACCCACCAGATTTCAGAGATCTCTGCACACCACAGCATTTTCTGTCACAGTTTCTAGTTTCCTAACTGAAGATCAGCAGCTTTTCAACAGGTGGTTCAGCTGCTGTGACAAACAGTCAGTTTGCAACACCAAAAATAACTGAAAACATGGACAATTTCTCTCTCTCCCCACCCCCTGTAAGCATTTCACAGTACACCTTGCACAAACCATCATGAAAACTACGGAAAACTACGAAAACTTGTGACTACAGTCACAAGCTAAATTGCTTCAATAAGGTTGGAAAAGTGAAAGAAATTCACTCAATGCCTGACTTCCACACTTCCATGCACTTGCCCAGTAGCTTGGCAGGTCTCTGGAGTTCAAACCCACAGACCATTCAGGGTAAAGAGTTACTCATTTTTGTTGCTGAGCAGCTTCCCAAATTGCCACATAATTACAGCCCCAACTCACAACACCTTGGTCAAGTGACCCTCTCCCACTCACACCTTTAGCACATCTAAACACTCCCTCATCTTCTCATAAATTAAAAGCATCGATTTTTTAACATCCTATGGTCTTGTCAACTGAACTTCACAATCTGGAGGTGTTGTCTTAGTCACTGAGTCCATGGAGTCACAGGAGAAGCTTCAATAATTCAAACCCATCAAACCAGGAATTTTTTTCTCCATGTGCCCACCTGCATTTCAGTGTCAACTTCCTTCTCTTACTCATCCGCAGCATCTCAGTTTTATTTCTCCCCTTTCTCTGTTTTCCCCAGCGTTTGCTGCGCCTTTGTTTTCTCCTTCACTTGCTCCAATTTGTTCAAAAGTCCTTAATTTAAAGAAGCTTTTATTATCGTTCTGCCACATCTACAGTTGCTCTTGCTCTCAGTGCGAGCATGAATTTTTGGTAAATCCAAAGCCACGTACGTATGCATGAACACACTACACACAGTGTCTGACATTCTCCTCATAATGACTCTGCAGAACAATTACTGTTACACAAGGCACATGGAATTGCACTTGGCACACCTGGCAGCACGGCTTCAGTCGGGAATATATATTCCAAAAAAATTCTGGAGAGTTTAAGTTTCAGATTGTTAAGAACATCATGACTACAGCAAGTACTTACAATGGATCATTGTACTTACTAATGAACAAAGCCTGTTGAAACACTAAACTACATGATTATTGCTTAATTTCTAGATGTGGATACACCTCATTGCCTCCCTGTACAGACTGCACTTTGAAGCTGAAATAATGAACTACAGTGATTAGAGAGCAGCTTCTAAAGAGAACAAAACTTAGTGCCTTTTCATTAAATACCAGGGAGAAAAAAAAAAAAAACTTCAATGAGAAATAGTCCTTTAACACATCATTTTTCAAGACTTTTATATGTCCTTAAATTATGTATGAACAATCCTTCCCAAGTGAACGTGACTATGCCTGCACTAGAATTTAAGGACTTGGGTAGTTTTTTCCAGGTTCAAGTTTAAACTTAAATCTATCCAGAGACATGAGTGCCTTATTTAAAAATGAGCATTTTCATCAAACTTACAAGCTATTATACAGGATGCAGGTATTAAGCATTAGAAAAATAATCTGCTGGCATCAAAAAGAGTCACTCTAAAAAGCAAATGTTTCAGACAAAGGAGAAGAAAGATGCTTCTGAGGTATCAGATTCAGATTTCTGATTCTTGAGATTAAATAGTCGATAGAAGTTGAGAATGCAAATCCTATATCCATTAATAAATAAGCTTCTCCCAACAAGGTTTGTAAGAGAAAAGAGAATCACCAGTTGCCCTGGTATAAAAAAATAGTAATAACAGTCCACAGACAATCTCTTCAAGCAGCTTCCTTGCCATTCCCTTCTCCCATCAGTTCTCTTCACACAAGCATGCCTGTTACATGGTAGGAAATCCAATAATGATACTCTACAGAAAAAGAAAAAAGCATTTAAAAGATGCTATAATTGAAAGAAACTTGTGTAATATAAAAGCAGCCCTTTCACGTGTGCTCCACTGGGGTTGTACTGATACATTTACCTCAGCCTTGCTAAGGACCAGCCCTCTGGGATACCTGGACCAGTTGGTACCAAAGTTGAATTAAAAATCAGTTGCTCAACAGCTCCAGGCTTTATTTCCAGCTCATATGCACATTTTCTCTCTCACCTAATTCATACATTCATTACATGCACTGACAAGGGATCAGAATTCAGGATCGTAACTTAAAACTCCTCAGTCTCGCTCACTGTACAGGATTTATCTTCAGTATTTGCACAATGCCATTCAGGCTGCTGATGGTTCAGGCTATTCCCTTAGCTGGTGTGGAAGAAACACTTTAAACTGCAGCTAAATCTATAAAATTTTAAATAAAGCAAAATACAAAGAGTGCAAACACACACACACATATTACATGTTGCAGTACAGACACTGAGAATTAAATACTAAGCTAAAAGTATATAAACATCAACTAGAAAGAGCCCATGTCTGTAAAGCATAACAATCCCAAGCAAAAAAGCCTAAGCCAATTCATAAACTGATTTCACCACAACCAGAAAGCACTCAAAATTCCATTTCTGCATCTTAGATTATCCTCCATTTCACCAGACTAAGTCCACATTTGCACCACTGTGTTCATGCCAGGACTGGAGAAAAATTAGTCCCAAGGTAGAACAATTATAGTTGCTAAATTATATATCTAGCAAGACTATGTAAGATAATGCTGTTTAACAGAAGTAAAAAAAAAAAATAATTAAAAAGCAAAAAAATTAAAGCAAAAGCAGTATTTCTAGCAAGAAGGATGTTGCATTTGGTTCAGGAATTTAAAAAATAATCCCTTGATCCAGGAGACCATGCTGGGGAAGATAAAGACTACTTAGTTTGCACAGATCCAAAGTGTTTGTCCACTTTTCCTAAGGCCCTGGATCCTCAAACTATGTCCTTCCCACACTCCCACAAACAGGTCCTTCCATAGAGTTCCAAAGGCCTGAGCTCACAGTCACATCCTTTCTTACAGAGAAGTGAGATGCTTTACCATCTCCTGCACCAAAAATCAGGGCTTGCCTGCCTTGATTCCTCCTCCCACTAAACCAATAAACAGGAAAATAAATTCATGAGCAGCAAGTCCAGCAAGGTTGGCAATGCCACTAATAAACCCGGACCCCGTTCCAAGACAAGGACAGGTAACGATACATTTGAGTTTTCAATTTGATCGAAGCACAGGAGTGAGCTTTTCACTCCACATCTTGGCTAAAAAATGAAGCATGTCCTAGGTTAGCTCCATCATGCCTGCACCAGCAAATTGACTTAATTGTCAGCAGGGAATTACAAAATCTGAAGTGACTCCAGCAGCGCTCCGGGGAGATTCCCAAGGCATGGTGTCTGTAGCAGACACACCAAAGAGCCATCCAGCTCACTGGCACCCCCGGGCACAGCACAACAGCCCTGGCTCTGAAACAGGCCAACAAGGAACAGGAATAAAACCTGGCTTTTCTGGATGATCAGCACTACCCAAACAAGAACAAGTGAGTTTGAATAGCGAGAGCACAGGTTGGAGGTCGGGATTCGAGACACCGGTTTGTGGTCATAAGGCTGCACCCAGGAACAGCTCATGGGGGCCTTCCTAAGGAGAAATCTTGGATTCTCCTCTTACATCCTTCTCCCCACGGATAAGGGTAGAAACGGAGGCTACAGCCAACACAAGCTGCTCTACTGGGTGTTAGCATTAGAGGATAGGAGAGGATGGAGGGCAGCAGAGGTATTTCTAAGCTGTAATTCCTGGCTCAAATCCTGGTTGCAGCCTGATGATGTCAGCATGATGGAAGAGGAGAAGCCAGATGTAACTCAACCCCTGGGACACAGGCACTAAAAAGAAAAGTAGGGAACCAAAACCTTCTGCTGTGTCTTTGATAAGAGTTACAGAGAGAAGAATTCCCACCTGCAAATACCCCTTGGCCTGTCTGTCAAGGGATTCACTTGGAATTTAAGAAACAGTTTTTACTTTAATCTATTCCTGGTGTCGGGGACTAGTCTGAACTAGAGCTGCAGCCTCTGGAGCTGTAAACTCCTGACCTAAAGAGCCTTTGGGCTCTAAGCCCTGCCAAAACTCCAAGTTTGGGCCTCCTAAGCAGGTTCTTTTCTACCAGAAAGGAGGGGGAAGGTAGAGAAGTCACTCTTTGTGGTGGAACAGCCCTAACTAACCCTGATCACTCTGCTCCCTGAAATGCTGCATTTGCCATCTAGTACTGGGCGGAAAAGAAGAAAAAAATAAAAATGTAACTATAATTAGCTGGACCATGGCCAAGGCTGGAACTGCTAGTTGGCAAAACTCCGCCGGGACACAAGGCAAAAATTGTCTGGCCTCCAGCACTTGGAGATTCCTTCATCCAAAGAATCAAAGGAAAACTAAGAAGTATTTGTCCTGGTCCACCCTTCCTCTAGGGTAGATTCAGTTGGAGTTTTTTTTAAGGCAATGGACAACCTGAGAGGAAAATTGTTTCAGAACCTTACAAATAAGATGCTGTGAATAAATTCTGGTTTTCTGTTAGTTTCTCTCACACGGTTCAGTGAACTCTGCAGGTAAAATGCACAATTATTCACTGACTGGCTATTCTGGAAATCTTCCTAAAATCTGATTTTAAATTTCAGAAAGAGTAATACCTCTTTCTGGACTCAGATTTGCAGAAATTCAGAACTAGTCAATAGTGACCTGGACCACACTGCTCAGCATAATCACTTCAAAGGGGACTAAAACTGACAGGATAAAAACAGAGTTCCTCTGAAACAGCCTATACACCATAAATTCTTAATAATGTAAAGGGAATGGGCTGCCAGTTACTATTATCTGGCATACCAAGTCACTGGGAAGACTTTCATTCCTCTATAACCTGGTTTCATAGAGTTGAAAGCAACAGCACCTTTCTTAAGTAAAAAGTTATTTCACATGACACAAGAGTACAGTTCCCTTGAAAAAGCAATATGCTTCACACTTTAAATTTAAAAAGCATTTCTAACATGGATTTGCAATGCAAAACATTCTAAATACAAATCAAGTGTAGCTGACAGAACCATCTTTTTGAGGCAGCCTACAACTAGGCACACCAGATATTAACTATTTCTATTTATTACTCTACAGAAACCAGCTTTAAAGCATAAAACGAAGGTGCTACAGAGACATATTTAAGTGATTCACATTGCACACCAGATTCAAGTTACTGCAGCACAGACATGCAAGTGACAAAAGAGAGAAGAAGCAATAATCCTAAAAAAGTTGACCAAATCAGTGTCTTTCTCACCAAATTCAACTACTCAGACACAATAAAAGCCCCAGGCACCAAGGCATCAGTGGTGAAACAAGGGTCATTCCAACATCACTCCTACAAGAGCCAGAGCTTTGCTTTATGAGGTTGGGAGAGAAGCTGCAGAGCTCCAAAACCTTCTCTGCAAGAAGGAGGGCAGTATTTGGGACAGGGCACCCCAAGGAGGAAGGAATACAACCTCCAGTGTCCTCTCCTGGCCATTTATAATCCAGGCAGGAGATACTAAAAAGAGCCTTGAATGTTCCTGTCACCTCAGAGTGAATGGGATCTGCAGGAGCAGCAGGAGCTCCTCACCCCAAGGTTGTGAGGAAAGCACTGGGCCTCGCAGCATCTCCACTGCTGTCATTAAAACAACTCCCAGACACATCCAAAGCACTCTGAGCAGTGGTATATAAACATACAAGTGACTGTTCCTTGCACACCACTTGCCATTGTGCCTAGATTAACAAGTAAATGCCACTTTCACGAGCCTTCCCCCCCTGCTTTGATGTATATTTAGCTGCCATTGCTAATTTTTATGACTGTGACAGCAGGTCACACAAAGGGGTTTGGAGCCCAGATTTCTAAAGCCAAGCCCTACCCTTAATGCTAATTTCCAAGTGAGAGGCATTCTGAATTCCTAAAGAAAGCAACTTGTGGTTTTGCCACAGAAATGTTTTCCTTTTGTCAGAAAAGTCGGCTGCTAACAGCCACAGGTCAAAACAAAACCTAAACTGCATTTCACGGTCCATAATTATTTATGTAACAAGTGATGGAAACTGTATTCCAAGGGATTACATTTCTCAAAAAGTTTTCCCAAAACCCGCAGCAAATGGCAAAGCAGTAGGGCAAAACTGAAATCCTTAAAAAAGGGTGGAAGACACAGCATCAGTCTTCTCCTCAGCAGTTAAAAGAATCAAGGAAAAGCAATTCCTCCTGCCCAAGGAGAAGGCAGGGGAGACAGACAGGGTCAGCCAGATACTCAATAGCATTTTTGAATACCAACTCTCACCACCATTTTGGTGAGTATTTATCCCCTTTTCTGCATCTAGTAAGTTAGGTAAGACAAACCTAAAGCTTGCTTGCTCCATTCAAAGGAGACCTTCCCCTTTTCAATACTTAACTGCATATATTTAACAGGATTAAAACACATGCAAACACTTGATTCCCATGCTGACCTTACTGTACTGCTTACAGTGACTGAGATCATGATGAGCCAACATCTGAACAAACCCAGGACAACCCAACGTGTTCATAATTACAACATAAAGCCAGGAAGGAGCAAATGTACATCTGGACAGAGAAGTATGAGGGGCAATATTAACACTACAGGGATAACCTCAGCCTATCAACTGACCTCTCATTGACAAGATTCTCTAAGTATTGCAGAGAGAGGAGACTTCAAATAATTTCTTGACTGGTTTGTTTGTTTTTTTTTAAATGTGAAAGCTTGAAAAAAACCCCATAATGTTGCATGTCTGTCTTGACTGAGAACACACTGTTGCAACTATCGGCTTAGAAAAGCCCCAGTCCTTTAGATAATCCCCCACAAGTCCTGATTAAAAGTGGATTTAATATTATGAAACAAAGCATAATTGTCCAAGGCGACCTTGGGCAGTTTCTTACACCCCGAGTGCACTCAGGATGACAGCTGCACTGTCAAATGCACGAGAAGACAGCTGATAGCGAGGTCCTTCCCAAATATTTCCCTCTGAAGCAAAACAGATGCTCTCAGCTCTTCCAGACCACGCCTGTCTCCTGTTCTATTTCAAACACATGGAATGAAATGGAGTCGGCATTTAATAAGCACGGACTGTATCGGCAGCCCCTCCAAAGAGCACGCCCGGAATACACGCATTTTGTTTCCTCTGCTTAAGTCATTACTGATTTTATGTTCAGGAAAATTCAAGCGTACAGGTCAAAAAAAGTGGCTCCACGATAACAGGGACACTATTGCCACCTGCTGTCAGAAAGCACTCGTGTCATCCCACACCACCTCGCACTTCTTGGCTGAGGACTTCTTAGAAGTCCCGCTTTGTAGGTGTTTTGCCTTTATGCTGCTGGTTTTCTCTAAAAAGGGCACACTCAAAAAAGATCTGGGGTAACCATGGCATGAAGGATCAATAATCACATTGGCCTCAGACACAGTAAATGGGTTCAACAACAGATGCACAAAGAAATAAGGAGAACATACTGGCCCCAGTAAAACACTGTTCTGAAAGCATCGATGCTGAAAACAGGCTGGCAAATAAATATCATAGGTATCACAGACCTTCATGTTAGATCAGGCTACTAAAATGTCTACCTTGCCATTTCACATCAGATTTTTACAAGCGGACTATACTGAATCCTGTCAGAGGAGAACTGGCCATTAACTTTGTGCCAGCCTATTTCCTAAAATCACAGAATGGTCTGTATTGGAAAGGACCTTTAAATATCAATTAGTTCAACCCCTCCCACCATGGGCAGGGACACCTTCCACTAGACCAGGTTGCTCAGAGCCCCATCCAACCTGACCCTGAACACTTCCAGGGATGGGTTATTCACTTCTCTAGGTAATTGAATATTAGATACTTAAGGTTCCTGCACACTCATCTCATTCCACTCATACTTCTACAGCAGCATGGAATAACAGGAAAAGTCTAAAAGCTTTGCTCTGAACTGCGACCCGCTGTGTGTCTGGTGACTAAGCCCACAATCTGTTAGTTTAAGGGGCCTTTCAAGTGCACTGTTCCAGTGGAAAGTATATTTTCTTCTCTACTGCTTTTTTTATGGCTTCTCAGTAAGTCACTGAATGCTCACATCCCACTGCTTGACACCATCACTTGATTATCATTAACATGAAGTGCCTCTCTGCAGTGCCTGCCCATATGGCAGGCTGATGGGCAGAGCTCTCCTGGAAGCAACACAAAGTTTAGGTCTCCATTCTATCACCCACAGCCTCAGCTCCTGCCACCACGCCTGATGGGGCAGGTTGACGTCCAGGCCTGCGTCCGAGGCTCACAGCGCTCCAGAAGCCATCCCTGTGAGCTGCACAACACAGCTGGGAGCACACCCGTGATCACAGGACTGAAAACGTTTCACTACAACTCATTTCCCCCTCCCAAAGCACCCCAGAACAGGGAACAAACTTTATTCTTGCCATGTGTCTGCAGCCCTGCCAAGCCTTTTTCTTTTTTTTTTAATCCTTAGGTTTTGAGTTATACTAATTACACCTGAGATACTTCCAAAATGCATCGCAGCCATCCTTTATGCAGTGAAGTTCTGCATAAAGTGAGCCTCCTCAGTCTTAAGCCTTGGCCACATCCTTGGAGCAAATTGTGTTTGACTGAGGCAGCAACTCCACTAATCCACAACTAAAATTAAACCACACCTCTGGCTGCACTTGTCTTCCCTTTCATTCCCTTGATCACTGTCACTGTACACAGATTTTTAGTTTTTTATCCAAATGAGTATTACACTATAGGGAAGAACAGCACTGAAATGAAATTAGGCCAAAAACAGAGGGCAGGTTTAACCACATCTACAGCTCACCAGCCACGCTTAAAGCGCTTTCCACAGAAAGCAGCAATAAACTCACTCGCTCACAGATGGCATGACTGAGAATGACCGATTCCCTCAACTATTAACATTGACTTTCCTGATGAATAAGTCAGGACTATATTTAAATTAGTCTGGGGCTTTACACACAAGTGTAATTGCACCAACTGTAAATTAACTTGAGAAACCTTTGATTAACACCACAGTCTGCTCACAGTAAAGATGAAAACCAAATTAACAACAATTTGTTAGCAATATTGGTTCTATTCCTAGAGGAAATTACAAAAGGGTAAGTTATAGAGGGAGATGCCAGATGACTCCATACATAAGATTTCAATACAAGTTTTCAGTTTCCCTGACTGTAAACTGGAGATAAAACATTTAAAATACGTTTACAAAACAGGCCACTGGAGAGCAAATTCACTAAGAAGCTCCCAAGCGTAAGTAACCATCCATGCAGAAAAGAAAAGAACAGAAATCCCACAAAAATCAGTGTTCATAGATGCAAACATCCCATGTCAAAATCCTATCGGCAACTTAAGTGCAGATTTTACATTTTGTTCATTTCACTTGCAATATCAGGAACATTTAAGTTAAGGGACTTATTTTTATAGTGAATTATCGAATAGCAATTTCAGATGAGCTCCAGAGTAAGAACTACTGGTCACTGTAAAATAATAATGTGGAGAGAAAGTATATAGCCTGTGCTAGGTCAGGCTCAGCAACCGACTCAAATACCTTCATAATATTCAGACAGGCCACTTCTGAAGTAATTTCTACTCCAGAAGCTATAAGATGAAAATTCCGTGTGATAAATTAAGTTGCCAAATGAAATGGATTAGCAATCAGTGAAATTGCCTGATGCCAGATCTGTTCCAGATTAGAATCCATCCTTTTTCCCCACCTGTTCATTAAGCACCAAGTTCAAGGAAACGGCGGTGACTGATTGCGCATTAACAAGCTGTTTGTGTGGAAAGGCAGAGTTCAGCCACTATCTGCACTTACACACTCCTATAAGTAATTCCCTGATAATGTATTCAGCTCCCAGTATCAATACACGGTGCTTCTACCCTGACATGTAATTTTGGACTTGAGAAAAATGGGAAGCCTCATAAACAAATTGAGATTATAACTCAAGGTCAAGGCCACGGAAAGAAGAGTCCGGAAGAAAATCTGTTGCTATCTCCAGTCAGGAAAAGTGGATAAGAATATTGCTGTGACACTGAAATACTGAAAACACAGTTGTGAAGTCAGAAGCCTGAGGGAGGAAAGGCATATTTCATTAGGAAAGGTGGGACTTAAAATGAACAGGACTATTTCATTCTCTAAGTCAAGTCATGCAGAGGAGACTCACTGCACAGAGGGAGGTGGTTTCCTGAAGAGGAAACATCTTCTTGAGGAGTGTGAGGTTTCTAAACTAAATTCCAGGACTGGAGTGGGAAAAGGACATAAAAAGCTTTCTACTTACCTTCTTCACCAAATTTTTTTGCTACTTAAGATTTTACTTCCCATTTGTTTTCTCGTATGGAAAAAATGCTCCATTTAAAAAAGATACTCTCTCTCCCCAAATTTGGGAGTATTAGGGATGATCCCAGCACTCAAGTACAATTGACAGGGAGCCCCTTAGTTGTTGCAACTGTAGCAATCCTCTAATTGCAAACTTAGAAGCAGTACTACAGACTTCTGACTGGAGAGAGCTAATTGAATACAACTGCTCTTCCTCCCTTTGCCTGAAGATTAAAGGTTTCTGTTCTCAGTACCAAACTTCTGTACAGACATCCAAGAATATTTTCCAAAGCTAAGAAGAAGTGTCATTTCTTCTAGTGCTCTTCAAGTCATCCTCCTCCTCCCAGTCAAATAAAAACAAGGAGAATCCTTTTCTGCCCCTCACATAATCCATCTCGCCCCTGCTAAAAACTCCCTCACAAAAAAGTTAGTATATGTCTCCTTATCTTAGAACTGCGAATAAGATTTATTAACAAGTAGGAAGTGAGTGAATACCTGAGGTCAGTAGTGATAAAGTGCTGCTTAAGGTATATCAGGTACACAGACATCCATGTCACATCCACCCGAAAACTCCACTCCTTCAAATAGTAACTGTATATGATATAAATAGCAATGTGCTTTTCCCTATATTTATTACAAATGCAGAGGAAATTTACTCTTTATCTCTTAGTTAATACTATAAATACTGCACAATCTATTTTTCAAACCTTGCTGAGGTTTTATACTGCTGATTTCTGTACCTGGGGATTGTCAGAGGCACTAAATGACCCCTCTCTCCCTCTCCTAAATACAGACAGACCCTCTGAGTTATTTGGAAGTTGGCTGATCGTGGTTAGCTGGCTTACAGGTGCTTGAAGCACTTCTGGAATTAGGGTGAAGTGACATCCAGGAATATTTAATTTGTTAAAAAGCCCAGTTATCACGAATTTATGCAGGAGGTACATGCCTCTAGGAAAGCCTGTTCCCATTCTTGAAGTGTAATAATGATAGAGCAGAAGAGGATATGGGAGTAAAAACAAGATTTTTGTACAAATCTTACCTGAACCATCAAAAAAACATGGGAAGGATGTGACATAACGGGATACCTTCAGCAAAACATAAACTAATACCGGCCTGCAATGCTATCAGCAGCAAAGAAATTTTAGGAGACCATTCTGGAAGGAAAAGAGATTTACAGGGGTAGATAATTTACACTGATTTTAGCAAAGTGGTTCCTTTTTTTCAGCTCTCTTCTCCCTCACGCTGCACCTCAGATCTTCACTCTGATCCCGAATGATTTCAAAACACCTGTTTTGATGTGGCTCTTTTGACAACGAGCAAAGACACAAACGTTCTTCTGCTATTTCCTTAGTTGCTCTCTTTTAGCATAAAATACATACAAAATATTTTTGGGAAGTAAGTACCATTCAGTTTGTCTGTTCAAAGTCTAGGAGAAAAGGGGATCCTTCTGTAGCAGAGTTCATCAGTGATATCCTGATATTTAGCTACATAAGATCACAATTTATATCTCATTTATGTCCCATTTCCTCCTCACAGGCAGCTATTTGAGAACATACTTTTTTTGGCAATACGTTTGTATCCAAATCTGGAGACAATCTGAACCACCTGGAACCCTTCCACAGCTCCAGAATTTTCAAGACTATTCCCTCAACTTCAGGCATGTTTAGTTGTTCACATAAGTCAACCTAAACATTCCAACTGTAAGTCTCTTCCCGTGGCCTTAATTTGGATACGTCTTGTTGTAACCTAAACTATTTATTACAGGAGACAGTTAATGGAATTTCTAAGTTCAGAGAGAAAAATCTCAAAAGGGTCTCTCCCTTCATTTCTTCCTAACCCAGGTCTTGAAACAGGTAGGAGGGAATCAGTCATTAGCATGTGGGGTAGTCCAAAAGCATTAAATATAAAAAGAACTTGCACGGGTTTACCTCCAAAACTCCACTCTCCTATTCCATGTTCGGGGGCTGCATTTTATTCAGCTTACACACAGAAGCTGGTACTGTGACTTTCCGCTTTATCTCTGAGGCTTGGGTAACTCCCATTGCAGAAGGGAAAACAACAGAGTTCTTTCCAAAAGCAACACAGGGTTGAGAAACACAGGTTTAGATAAAATCTAAGAGATGCTCCAATTTCACTGAAACTGTTTGATTTAAAAGGAATGCCAGTGCAGCAACTGGATGTTTGGATAAATAATATGGATCTTGAACCAAAACACCCTCCTTGTGTAGCTTTCCAGCTGCCCTCCCCAGTTTAAAAGGTTTAACAGAAAAAATGTAACACTGAAATCAGGAGCAAATCAAAGGGTTACACTTAAAATTTAATTCCTGCTTTCACATACAGAGAGCTTTCGATTTTTTTTCCAAGGCAACTGTAGGTTCGTGTTTTAACCTAAACTTATTACCACCTCGTAGCAGTTAATTTATTATGCACTTTAGGAAATACAGAAGATTACAAAAGAGAGTTAGAAGAATCTCAAAAAACCACCCGTACCCAAGCCCTTCCCTGGGACTGCTGCTCCATGTCAGCCCGATACACCAAAACATCACTGTATAAATAAGGTCCTGTCAATAAGCATCTCTGCCAAAATCTAATCTGAATCTCTCCTTGAGCCCTAATCCAATCTAAAGAAGACAACAGTAGGAACAACTTCTTCCTTTTCGCCAAAAGCTTTCTAAATACTTTCAGCATGTCATGTCCCTTTTTAGGTTTTTCAGTCTCAGTTTGTATTGTTTTGAGTGGTCTTTAAACCTTTTCTCAAAATTGCACATTTAAGAGGTGTTGTTTTGATTCCATTTTTTATTTCTACTCAGAGATGCATTTCTCATCAGGATGGCAGGCAAGTTTACAGGCAAATAATGTCACTGGCAGTCTGGGATATTTCAAGCAAAAGGAATAAAAGTCCTTTCAATGAAGAAAAGCAAAGTACTCCTATTCCAAAGCTTATCTGCAACCAGTTCAAGCCTGTAATTCAAGGGAGGCCCATGAGCAAAGAGAAGCTAAATACAAATGGAGAGAAGTGTGCTAATATTGACTCACTGGAAAGCAATAAAACGAGGAAGTCAAAGGCACTACTACAAAAATCATCTTAAAAAAAGAACTAGGAAGAAATTAAAATATTAAAGCTTCAGAGGCCTTGCCAACACAGTGAGGAGGGGATCATGTTCACATGGATGCTACCATGTTGTTTGTAATTTAGAAAGGCTTTTGTGCATCAGTAAGCTAGAAGATTAATTAAGAACTTTTACATGGGAATACCAGCCTCGGTACTTGCATTTTGGAAGGACTAAGGATTCTACCTGTGCTTCACAAAACCCACCAGCAGATCTCCACTGTTCATGTGGGGAGTCACACAGAGAGAAACAGCATCCAACAATCCCAGAGAGTCCGTTCATAAACCTCCCCACTGCGTGAGCAAACATTCCTGTGCTCTTTACAGATATAAGCCAGTACGTCCACACAGCTTTTCACAAACACATCTATTTTTGCCAATACAGCCTTAGGAATCTCTGCACTTTATTCCAGCACAGAGAAGATATTGCAACATGTTTCCTTCCAATAAACAAATCCCACCAAAAATTAGTTCTTGAAAATTCAGTGCCATACAAATACCGGGTGGGGAAAACACTTCCAGCCTCAGGACAAGCAAACAACATTCTTTTTGGGGTGGGGAGTGCAGTAAAAGGTTGCAGAAGGGGAAACTTTCTGCCAGTCTTTCCAAAACAAACCCCAAATCAGCTTACTATAACCTAATGCACAAATAAACTAATTGCAAAGGCATTTCCCTCCTTTTGTCACAGGATGCCACACACAGTTCTTCACCTCAGCTGCCCACACGGGGGCAGTTACTGAGCAAGAAGAGGTACTAAAACAGTTACAACTCCGGAGGTCAGGACCAAAAATTTCAGAAATAGAATCTGCCAACAAGAAAGCAAATACACAAGCCACATAAAACAAAATCAGATTTCATGTCACCTCGTTGTTAAGGTTTTCACCTTACCAAGCCCACAAATAGTTTGATTTATAAAAGCAGACTAGAATGTACTGCACCAGCTTGGTATCAAAATTGAGCCTTCTACAATATGAAGGGTGAAGTCACAGTTACAAGCAAAGTCAAAAGATGGATGCAAGATACTAAAATTTTTCATGGTGACCACGCTATTAACATTTCACAATAATCCCTGTCACAGTAAAGCTGCACAGGGTGAACAGATGCAATACAAAGGACTTGGGGGGAAAAGGTGTATTTTCCACAGATTTCCACAGGACACATCAGTTTCAGGCAACGTTTCAGAGTTCTCACTTGCAGTGTGGAGCTATAAAGGATTTTCAAGCCTTGACAGAGTAAAATGTTTCACCACCTACCAGCATTAACGATGGCATCGACCTCCAGCAGTGTAATGTCACCTCTGTAGAGAGAAACTTTCTCACTCAGACTTTTCTTCCCCTGCACATCTTCTTTGGTGTTTTCACCTACAAACAAAGAAAGTAGTAAAATCGGGTTACAAACGTGGGTCTGAGATCATTATTTACAAGCCTCAAGCAGGCAGCAGTCCAGTCACACACTGCTGTCACACTGCAGCAGCTCCCAGTTTCACCTCGAGAGGGCACCGATAACCCACAGAGACACCAGCACTGCCCTAAAAATCTGTTTGCCTGTTCGTTCCAAATACAAAATATTAGGAAGCACTGAATCCTTGCCCACATACCATTTGATTACAAAACCGTATAAAAAAACATTTTCTGAAGCGAGATACATCAAATTTTATTTGGTAATCACAAGGGAGCAAATTGCAACAACAAAGTAGGGAATTAGTTAAGATAACCCTCCTACTAGAGCAATAATTTCTCCAAATAAGTACAAAAATATGCAAGGACATCATTTGCCAACAGCCCCAAAATTCAGAATGACTCCTGTAGACAAAGTCGGGAAAAGAAAAGCTTGAAAAAAAACACCATACAAATTTAAAACTTAGAGCTTTGTGACCCTAAATTGCTCAACTAGAAGGAGGCAGGTGGTGAAAACACAACATACATCAGCTTTCAACAGACTTGTTAATAAATATTATTACAATTTACAAGCAAGGTCTGCTATTCTGTTACACTCTTTAATTTTTGCATCAGTAAATCATTTGCAATCTACTCAGTCTATAGAGCAGTTGAGTTACCTCCAACCCTTCTACAAACACATTGCCCAAAGCTTCAGCAAGTCTTGCACTGTTAGACATGCACATCATAAGCAACAAAACAAGGAGGGAAGATTATTAAAATTTACTTTTATTATTACTTTCTTAACATTCCTTTCAACAAAAGTCTCCAGAGGCTCGAGTTCATCTACTGGTCAGAAATAGAACTCATTTGCTAAAGTGACAGTTAAAGTTGGGAACAGTCCCAAACCTTTAGAACAAATAAATTTTGTTTGTAAGCAAAGAGTCCTCAATATTCAACGAGAAGGTAGAAGCAGTCCAAACAAATTTGACTCTTTAGTCTCAGCCTAAATTGCCATGAATTTGAGAATAACTGCTTAAATTTGTCAGCACTGAAAGCAACATCCCTGCCCTGGCACAGCCTCTCCGCGCTGAGCTCCTGGGGCTCAGACCCACTCCCAATGGCGAGAGTGCAGCTGAGACAGCCTCATGTTCAGACCTTCTGGGCTCACCTTAGCATTCCGAGCCCTCCTGCTGCCAGGAAACGGCCTTGTGACATCACAGCACATCTCGTGTCACCCCCCTCCCCGCCCCGTGCTCCCAGTGATGCCACCACCCTCACATCCCACCCTCACGTTCCATTGCCCAGCCCTCGGAGCTCAGCTCAGGGTGCCGGTGGGGGTTCGCAGCTCGTCAGGCAGCACCGCGATGCTCCACACGGCCTGGGTCTGCAATGTGTAGGGGGAGGACTGACAGCCCCTGTGGAGAGCAAAGCCTGGGCAGGCACCAAGGGCCCTCTGCCTCTGCCCCAGCCCTGCACCCAAGGCCAGGGGCAGAGCTGGCCTCAGCCTCCTTCCTCCCAGGAGGTGGGAACCGAGGACGGGCTGAGCCACAAGGGCCACAGGACAGAGGCTGCCTGAGACCTGCTCCAGGCATCCTGCTGCCTGGGGCAGCCCAGCCATGCCCCAGCGCCCCCAGGAGAGCCCAAGCCCAGCCAGAGGGGTCTCAGCCCCCGAGGCCCCTCTGCCCCTTCCATCGCGCTCCCTGTGTCTGCCAGGAGAAGGGCCGGACACCCTCAGCGTGGCCAAGGACCTGCTGCCTGGTTGAAGGCTCCTCCCTCAGCGACGAGGGGATCGGCCGCCAGAGGGAACCCCCCGTGTCCCTCACGAACTACCTGAGGCACCTGCGCCGCCGCTGCCTGCTCCAGGACACGCTCCAGAGGGGAGGGAACAAGAAAGACTTGGATGAAGAGGCAGCACTTTTCTCTGATTGAAGAAACAACACCTCATGCACAGATGCAGCAATATACTGCAAGATTTCTAATCCAGCCTTTTTTATTATTAAAATTATTTATAAAATAAGACACCTTTTATTATTGATTTAAGTTCAGTCTTGCTAACAAGTTGACTGTAACTCCTATGAGAAAGTGAAGTCAATGGTCACTGAATCATCTTTGCATCCACACACACACAGGATAGAGTTGATCCTGGTACACCCTTTTTAAAATTTATGTTTTGTTTCATCTGTTTTTGAAGACACACAGAGTGGAAACAGTACAAATGCTCCAATTTCTCCTCTTTCCCCCTCTGCCCCAGGATCAGTAATATATTAGAGTTGACCATCTTCACCAGAAACAGTTCGTCATTCATGTCCCATCCACACTTTTTCCCTCTAGATCTACCTATCATCTTCTGTCCCTTTGCCTATGCAATCCAAATTCATTTAGCTCTTCCTCCTACATCACCCTGTGGCCCCAACATCTGAGTCCACAGAGCCACAGCCTGAAGTAGGATGAGGTTGAGTAGTGGAGCTCTTCACACCAAATACAGTAAATAAGCAGTCCTTGGCCTCAGCTTTACTTACAACTCCTTCCAGCTCACCCCAACGGAAAAGGGCCTTTACAACTCTCACGTGGGTAGAAAAACACACTAGATTTAGTCAACAAAAACTGTGCTCAAAAAGAAGATGTGTAAAGTTCTTCTGAACTAAGAGGAAAAAGGACTGTTAGAACATCTCACTAGAGGGAGCCCCCAGCCAGGACATGAATATGCTCAGCTGGTGCAATGGATAAGGATGGCACAAATCTACAGCATCGGAAAATCAGCCCTGAAACTCAGTCACTGCTCAAATAGCCAGGGTTTTGAAGTCTACTACAAAGTATCTTAATTTTTGAAATTGAGGTCTCAGGCATCCAATTACAGGAATCCCCACAGCAACACCGAAGAGCTTACAACCAGAGGGAGGAGAAAAACCTACAGCTGGAAGAGTTTGTTATAAAAACCCCTTATATTTGCATTTTAAAACTACTTGTTAATGAAAGCAGAGCACACATAGTAAAAATAGGTACCAAAGCCCCATAGTATAAAGCAATACCTACGGTAAAATTAAACATTCTATGAGCAAAAGCCAGTAGGAAGAAATCCAAGAAAGAACAAGTGAGAAGGATTGATGGTAGCAAGGCTCACAGGCTCAACACTGTTATAATAAGTTTGTTAAACAACTCAAATGACATAATTTTTTCCCCTGTCTAGCTCATAAAATGGAGTAACAGACTGAATTGCAAGGAAAAAAAGCTGAAAATGGGAGGGTTTCATCATTTCTAGTCAGCTTTAGAATTCACAGCTGAAGGAAGTAAATTCATTTGAAGTTCAAGAGAGTCTGCCCACTACCTCATCCCTACTACAACAGTTACCAGTAGAGATGTGTATCCCCACACAAGGAAGGCTTTTCTAACAGGATCTGGAAAGAACGCTGGAAAAAGAACCTGAGCAAGGGATAGAAGTCCCAGCGTGATCCCCAGACAAGAGCCAGCCCTTCCTCTCCTGAGAGAATCCTCAGCAAATACTGGACTGGGACACTACTCCACTTTTCTTGGGTTACTTTAAAAAACAAAGGAGTTGAGCAAGCTTTAGGAGTGCATCTTACCACAGGGGAATGTGCAGCAACAACTCTACTACACACTCTGCCTTTCCCCTCTAGTGTCTTTTTTTAATTTAAAGCTCTGTTTTCACAAGTGTCCTGTACAGATTAAAAGTTACAAGCTATTACCAATTACTAACCTCCCATCTAACACAGCTTTCTATTCCATTTGTTTCTGCACAGGCTTAAGGAGTTTTAGAAAAGACAGATTGTAAGACCTGTTCTATTCCATGTCTGCTTCCACTCCTACTAAGTGTGGATGATTGTACAGGAAAGGCAATTGCTTATCTAAATCAAGATAAGCATTATTTCCATATGCTCCATCACCAGGGGGAAAGCATTCACAGATGCACTGTAGTACTTCAGATTTGTAGTACAGATTTGCTCTATCGCTTCTTGGACTTCAACGAGATCAGAACCTGAGCACAAGGAGGAAACATCTGTTGCAGACAAATCACTTCCTACCCAGCCAAAAATGCAGCACAACATGCAAGTCAAAGGCACTTGATGATGAACACCAACACCTTCTCTCTGGCTGCACCCTCTGCCAATATGGTGTGTTTCAGCTAATTACAAAGGGGCATAATTGGATTAGCCCAGGACTACAGCCAAGTACCAAACCCCCAAAGCAAACAGACACCACGAAACACAGAAGGGAGGAGAGCGGGTGGCACCTCCAGGGATTATCAAGTCCAACCTCCCCACTCAAAGCAGAGTCACCCAGAGCAAGTCACCCAGGGCCCTGAAGATATTCAAAGTTCATCTGGGACAAAGACAGACTCCGCAACCTCTCCAAGCAACCTGTTCCAGTGTTCAGCCACCCTCATAGTAAGTGTGTGGTTTTGTTTCTTATTGCTCAGAGAGTTTCCTCTTCCAACTTGCGCCTCCTGTCCTGTCCCTGTGCAATACTGAGAAGAGTCTGGAGTCATCTCCCTTATACCCTCCACTCTATGTTTATAAACACTGATCAGATCCCATCTGGGATGACTTTTTTTCAGGCTAAATCTGACCATCTTCCAGGTCAGAAGGTCATTGTGTCTCCCATTCAAGGTTTTTCAGGAAGTATGAAATATCTCCCATCTGAGGAACAAGGGGCTACAACACACCCCTCTACAACCCCTGCAAAAAGCCCAGAACTCACTCACTTGGGCCAAGTTCAGTGTAGTGATGTGGCCACCAGCAGCTCTCAAACAGGGCTGGAAGTATGAGCAGTGACTTTTTAGGCCCATGTTTGCATGGGAGCCACTGAAAACATTCACACATTAGAGAGAAAGAGTGGGGTACCATGAGAATTCATCAAAGCAGCCAGTCAGTCTGAGCAACCCACACAGCGCTCATGCAAAATGCAATTTTCTTGTATTACCAAGGTCTTGCCTAGTCCTTACAGCGTTATGTTCCAACCTTTCCCTCAGTTTATCCTACACAGCTCTCTATATCCCCAAAACACAAAGCTGAGAGGCAAGAAAACCCTTTTAGTCTGGGAGAAGAGGAAGTAGAAATAAAGGAGGAGTTTGCCTTTTTTCTGAAGTTTTTGTAAACCAAGGGAAGACTTGGTATGGAATGCAAAAGTACCAAAGACCCAAGTCTGAGAAAGGAGTAACAACAAATGAGGAGAACAAGAACAGGAACACATTCTCAATTCTAATTTGTGATGCAACCTGGTCTGTAGGGACATGCAATTGTCAACTCATAAATCAAAATCTTCTCACTTCAGCAGCATGCACAGTGACAGCAGAGACACGACACAAGTAGGCTGAAGCCCTTGGGTATTTGTGTGTTTACTTGAAGAGTCAGCATCCAGCTGCTGTGATTACTTCTGCAGGCTTGGGATTTCATGATTTAGGGTCCATAGGAATGGCTGCTGGTTTAGCTGTGACCCAGAAGGAGCAGTGCTTTGTGTACTTGAAGACACTCATTCAATCACCGCCTTGTTTAGTTGGTTCTTTACAATGAACCTTCAGAGGGGTTCCAGAGTTTGTAATGATATATTGGGATAAAAATGCTGTTGGATGCTGCATCTGCTAAGTCCTTGCCCAAGCCTGATTATCAGTGCCTTGCTCCCAGTGTTACCAAGAATTTCAATATGCAGATTCTTCTTCCCAAATAGCAGCCTGAGTTTTACAGTAAATGGCCAACCAAGGTCATATGGAGGCAAGAACTACAGTGTCTAAGACTCAATTCCTACTTTATAAACCCCTTCTAATACAGAGAGTTTGTGATTAACAGTGGAAGTCCAAAAAATGGAGAGACAAATGTATTACATTGCTTTAGACCCCTGTTCATTGCTCCATGAATATGTTGCTACTTGTCTATAAAGCTGGAAGACTACCGGTGATGTCACTTCAGAGACAAGTCACATCACCTTCACTGCAAGAGCTGTGCCTTGGCAATATCACAGCATTCCTACAACTATTTCTGGAGTGTTCAAATCCACCCACCACCTCTTGGGATAACTACAAGCCTCCATCCAAAGCACACTACCACCAGTACAGCTTTAGAAACTGGGAAAAAATGACTTTCCATGAACAACCAGGTGTTTGGTCTTCAGCAGCACTTACTTCATCTACCAAAACATGAAAACCCACTTTTAACGGGCAAGCACACACAGCATCAAGCAGGATTAAAATAGGTTTATAGTGGGAAACCACAAATTCATTAGCTTTCATTCATTAGCTCACGAAGCAGTCAGACAATTTATATTCTATATTTTCTGCTTTTTTAATTCCCTACACTATTGCTAAGCAACAACTTCTCTAGCTGAGCATTCCAGGCTTTTGTAGTACCTGCGGTGGAGCTTGGAAATAAAATGTTACTACCAGAAAACCATGCAAACTACTGCAAAACCATCAGCAAACATTTCATGGCATTGTCATTTATGAGCCTCTCTGCATGAGATATAGTGACAACTATTTACGAGGTGGGAGTAGGAACTTTAGTATCAGAGGCAGGTAGGTAAGTTCTCATGAGAGTGCAAAAGATGATGTTTTCTATATGAAGACATCAGGCTTGGTGGCAACTCTTACCTTGCAGCATTCCCCTTTCCCTGCTCCCTGAGATACCACGTGTAATTTGCTACCCTAAGGAACAGCTGGGCTTCAATTCAAACACGAGGGACAGAGGATATTTGCAATATTTGAAGAGAACTCTACCATTATTATCATTACTGTTGCGAGTCATACTTGCTTAATTTAAGGACTTGAAAAATGGAAATGAATACAAACTCACAAGCAGTTACAAACTCGCTAGCACTTAGTAGAAAGATTTAGCTCTATCTTCTGCATGTCTACATAACACACAATACATCAGTAGGTGAGCAGCAGAGGACCTTATCAACACAGAAAAGATTACACTAAGCATATGGGAATAAACCCAGTGCAGGAGGAACTGCAACAAGTCATAGCTGTGCAGGAAATGGAAAACACAGAACTCAGAACACCTTTACAACCTAACTATCCATACCAGTGACCATCAGAAAGGCCAATCATTGCATAAACGAGCCTCTGGAATAGCAAAAGGCAGGATAAGGCAGGGAAATGCTGTAAAGGAAGACAGAGGTGCAATCAGTTCTACCTCTTTTAGCACCTGCGTTAGAGATGGACCAAGTCCTTTGGACAGGAGGCTCTTGGTAAACTCTGGAACAGCCTTTTCTGACAGTGCTTGACCAAATCCCAGAGATGCTCTCAAGGCAAAGGTGCTTGCAGAGAACCACTCTCAGAAATAAATGTACTGGCTACGTCAGCACAAGGCTGAGCAGCTTCATTTTGCAAGATATGCAATCTGTAGGATCCCATTCCCCAAAAAAAAACATCTGGAAGCTTGGGTAGAGATCCTTCTGACATAATTCTGCAGACATGCCAAGTCAACATATAACAGCTGCAAGTCTCAGATGTTTTCTGTGCATAAACTTTATGCTTCCCTTTCTTACTCCACACTGACGTGGGAAATAATTCTTAGTGAAGCTGAGCCACACATAAAGGAATCATTTTAATGGCTTTTAAGGCTGTGCAAAATCCAAGTTTACCTTTCACTGGATTGTTAAGCCTTCTCTACAGCACAGAAGAACGTTTTCTGGGCATCATAACAAATGCATCTGTACACAGCACTTCCTACAGGGCTGAGGAATTGTGTCTCAACTGGGTTTTCCAAAAGCACGGAGAAAGCCACTTACCACTTCACAGAGTAAGTACTACCATTTAATGGCTGGACTCAATGACCTTTAAGGTCTTTTGCAATCTTAATGATTCTGTGATTCTTCCCCTCAACTTACTCAGATGTCAGCTGGTTTGTTAGAGACATTTCTACCCTGCTGAGCAGTTCAGCTCTAATGAATTGAAAAAGGAAGACCAGGCTTCTCTGGTTTCCAGTGATTGGGTTTTTAACACGTGCAATCAAGTGTTTAACTGTTCGTGAAGCAAATGCAACTGCCCATGAAAGTTGGTTAATATGATCCAAACAGAGCTCAGCGAGGTCAAACTGCATCAGTGATCCCCCAGCCACACCGAGGGAGTTAAAGCAGAATCCTTCCTAGTTTGAGTGCGAGGTTTTCAAACTCGATGCAAGACTCCCACACCCAGAGAGCAGCAGCTGAGTAGCCCACCCTGGCAGCAAATCCTAGTTGAGGCAACAGCTCAGCACCTTCATAAATGTCTGTCACATCTAAGCTACAGCAAATTCCACCAAGCCACACCAGTCTCTTGCTGTCTTTTCAAAAGAGGCTCCCAGCTCCTGCAGGAGGACATCAGCTTTTTTCACCTACACTTGAAAATATCCAGAAGTCACATAGCCAGGCAACAGGTCTACTTAGTAAACCATTACAAGGGTAAAATTTAACAGCTTGATTTTGGACTCAACCTAATCACAGGCACATGGCTTCTAAGCAGGCTGGCACACTGGCTCACATCTGTCTGCACAAGACTGTGAGGACATACGGCACAATCCATCATAAATTATAGACAGGGCATTAGCCAAGCCACCACACTGAGCAAAGCTGGATGACTTACTGACACTGTCTCTGCAGAGCATTAATTTGGGGGGTTGATCTTGCAATCCTCCACGCTCTGAAGCAGCTCATCCTTTATACATAAAAAGGGGAGCGGAAAAAACAATAATCAAAGAGAAGACACGAGCCAAAGTCCATAACCTGTTACTTTTCCCCTGCATGTATTGCACTATCTCACTCAAAAAAGTTACTATTATTCTGCTTTATCTTAGTAGTCTTGAACACAAGACAAGTGAGCCACCAAAATATTCCAGGCTGGAACCTACAGTTTTTCTCAGCCATTCCTGAGGAACAGCACATCCTGACTTTCAGCATCAGTGCTGCTAAAGCCATCCTCCCTCACACCCTGAGCGAGCAGAGCCTGGCAGCTCACAGCACCCTGCATCATCTCCACTTTCTAACTCTGCTCAGTATTTCCTCAGGGACCTCTGCACAAGACTTGGGTGCACAGTGATGTTCAGCAGCTACAGAAAAAAAAGGATTGTGTCTCATCTTGCACGAGACAAACATTTGGAAATTATTAATCTGGTCAAGACTCGTGTCACCAGTAATTAAACTTTAGAAATATTCTTTCTGGTAAAGACATGCCTGACTTCCCCTTGCACTTCCACCTGCTGCTGCTCTCTGAAACCCACCCAGAGGTTGCAGAGCCTAGGTAAGGACACCAATTTATTGTTGAGAGCAGCATCCTTTCCTCCAGTTAACTCCTGCCCCTCAAGGAGCTGTCTGCCACTGCAGATAAGAGGGTTTTCTCAGCTGCCTTCAGAAGGGCCACAAAATGATAACTCTATCCAGGACCTGTATGAGCTTATTGCTCTGTGGAAGTTCACTTGTTAGAAAAAATCACCAAGCATCAGCTTAAAGAGAAATCACTGCCTTGATTACAAGGACAAGTGCTATTACTTTCTTGGAAAGAGGATTAGCCACACTGGATTTTGTGGTTTTAATCTATGTAAACAGATATGAACTTTTACTTTTTAATAATCATCTCACATTTGCTGAAAGCAAGATTTTTTTTATTTCTTCCCCAAAACACTTTAAAGAAAACTGTAGCACAAGCACCACCTCTTTGACAGCTAATCCATCCTATGAAGGTTATATGCCTGCAGCTCACCAGGGAATAACAAAGCTAGTCTGATTATATATTCATTCTTTCTGTTTACTCCCTGTACTGCACACACTCATTTATCCACTTATATCAGGGTTATCACTAATTAGGGAGGAATATTTGCCTCTCAAACCAAACCAACAAACACGCTCAAGCAATAAGTAAACTTCCCAAAGAAGACCGAAAGGTGTGTGGGGTCAGCAGATCACATGGTCAGATTTGTACCACTCTGCAGCTTCGCATCTGTTCAGGACACATCCCAAAAGGGCAGCCAAGAGCTTGGGTGAAGCAGAGCACACACAGGGCTCTGGTTACTCCCTTTGGTATCTGTTGCAGCCAAACAAAAATCTCAACCTTAAAGTCACCCCACATCATGCACACAGACTCCTGGACACTTCCAGAACAGACTGAGAAGCTGCCAACATGGTTTGCTGTTGATATCCCTCCAATTCCTTTGCTCCTTCCTTAACAGATAGGGACAGAGAGCAGAAATGAGCAAACAGATTTGCAGGCACTTCCACAAAAAGCACCTCGTTTCCCAAGTATTCCAAATACTTCACTGCCATGATCTTCACACAGTTTACACAAACCACAGCTGGTGGTCTTTGGGTGGTGCTCCCCCAGCTATTACACACAGCAATTAATAAGCAGAGGTGTCCACGTGGATCTCCGTGACACAGCTTTCTAACCTTTAACACACCAGTCCTGGAGAGACCTTGTGATAAGGTATTTAGTGGGAGTAACAGTGCTATGACAGTACATGAAGGGTAAGGACAAAACCAAATACAGCAGGAGTTTAGGCAAAGCTGGAATTCACCTTTAAGGCCTCAGGTAACAGCAAAGATCCTGAACGGTGGCACCCAAATTATTGCTGTTTTCTGTGTGAGCCCAGCAGAAAAAACTGCTGCACTGTGAACTTCACCAAACCAAGAGTTCCAGTAGCAAAAGCACCATTTTCTTTGACAGAGAGAAAGCATCACACTGAGCTAAGATGTCTCGATTTACTTTCCTCCTTGTCACTCAGCTAAAAATGTGTTATAAAGACAGTTGTTAAAGTCACTGTAAGGAAAAAAAAAAAAAAAAAAAACACAGTGCAAGCTGATGGACTTGGGTTCTTGGTGGGGGGGTGGTCTTGAAACACACTGGTTTCACTCAGCTATTACAGACAACCTATTGTCATAACTTGCTCAACAACCAATCTTTATGTTCTAGTTGAGCACAATTTCTTTTTCTGGGTAAGTCACTGAAAATAATGAGTGGTTTAGAGAGATGTTATTTCTCACTTGCAGACATCTGGCTGAATTTCACTGCATCTCAGTAGTGGTGTCACTGTCCAAGGTCAGTTTGATAATATTCACCTGGATTCCTATTTCCTGCAGGACAGATATCCACACCAAACAGGGCCACAAGCAGATATTATATTACCTGTGCTTAGTTACCCATCTCAAGAAATGCTGGTCACAACTCTATTACCACACATTTTCCTTCCACCGTGAAGCACTCTGAGTGGCTCATCCTGATGCTTTGTCTCTGTAATCTCGTGTCAACCCACTGTGAAGATTTAGAAAGCTATACATTCACAGTGCAAAGATGCTTTTATTAAATCCAAACCTAATTATTATTCATAAATCCCTCAGTGTTAAAGTAGATTAATTTGAATACACTTTGAACCATATAATTTTCTCAAAAAATAGCAGATTAAAAAGATACAGAAGCTGCCAAAACATCTAAACATATTTCAAGACTTGCTGAAAAAAAGGGGACTGCAGACCTTTTATGTCATTACATCTTAAACAAAAATTAAAAACTTAGTTACTGTGTCCGTCCTTTTTAACTTCATCCAATCAAGATCAGATCTTACCTTTACCAAAGATCTTTAAACCACCAACTGAATTTGCTGTTTTCTTGGCAACACTTGCCATACCAATGAATTCCAGAGGCTGTGAGAGTCAGCAGGGCTCTCAGCTGTCTGGAGTTCAACTATATAAAATTCATTCCATTTTCTGAATTGCCCAATTAATGCAACGAAATGTTTTTCTACCAGTGGCACACAAAACTCAGAGACAACAGAATTCCCAAGGCCCTGATTTTCTCAAAAAGCTTTCAAGAAAAAGTTTTCTGAAGTCTCTGCAGAGAATCTTTGGCAATTACTGTGCACCCAACAAAAAGCTAATATATGTATTTAACTTCAAAACCCACTCTAGCTGTGAGTCTACGTGGTGGTGTTTTATTCACTGAGCAACATCAGCTCCTGTTGCTGTACAAGATGAGTGCCCAGCATAAAGTGGTGGGTAATAAATATCATTGAAACAAAGGGATATAAATTCCAAAGCTTCAGAAAACAAGTCCATTATTCACATGTTGACAGGAAGGGACTCTGCTTCAAAGTACATAAGAAAACAGATGAGGTGCCTGCATTTGGTGTAGCTGAAGGATAAGAAGTGGGAAGAATGATGGATTTTAGTATATTCACACTATTCAGCCCTCTACAAGCTCATTCTTTGTTTCCAAAGTGGGCAACTGGTTATTTCTTTAATACATGCAGTTAAAACAAAGAAAGCTTATGTCTACAGAACTACATAAAGAACAAAAATGTTGCCTCCCTACCATCCCCTATGACACTAAAGAGGGCCACTTTTCACTAAGTGCCCCTTCTCCTTCCACTGCTGTGTTACAATAGTTGATCTCCGACATCCACTTGTGTCTCCTGGCACACCAAAAAGCCCAGGGATCCTGGCAGCACAGTCCTTCTGGAAATACCCACACCAGCTTCCTTCCCTCAACCCAGAGCAGTGGGCACCAGGCTTAGTCTCTGCATTCCATATTGCACCAAACTCTCCTCCCATAATGAAGAACTAACACAAACATGGACTGAATTCCAGGCCAAAACACACAACAACTTAATTTCTTACGGCTACTTCTGTCCATATGAGGAGACCTGCAAAGCAATGTGGGGTTTTGTTTCAGCCACAGAACAGCATTTTAACACAGACACTGCTGTTTTCAACTCCCAAATGCTTTCGAACACCTCTGCTGTTGTAAGAAGAGACAAAGCCCTTGTCAGCTGCCATTCAGAACTCCCTAACTCTGCTCCTCAGAAAGCTTTACATAGTTACACATCCCTCTGTTACTCAAAGACCTCTGGCCCTGACAAAACACAAACTTACTCCAAGTTTTACTAGTTTTCTTCAGAATTTAGTGCTGAGCACAACTTCATCAAAGGGGTGAAGGAGGAGGGGTGAGGAAAAACCCTTCTTCCACAAACTATGGTGTGTTCTCCAAACGTGTCAATAAGAGCAGTGAGGTTGGTTCCTTCCCAACATGACCCTTTTAAATAATTTCATTTTGAGCAGTTCCACACACAGTCCTTATGATAATCTTCTGTTAAACTTCCACATGACAAAAATGTGTGCCTACCTGGAACCTCCCAACACCCCCAGCAAGTCACTCACATTTAAAGATGGGCACCATGAAGGTTTTCTGCTTTTCCTAACAGCCAGTACACAAATCTGTGCAGCACAGTCTTAGTCTCCAGTTGAGTACTGAGTATCTACAGGGACTATTGCCAGCCCAGATGCTCTGCCTTTCTCCTGCAGCTTCTTACTCCAGCAGCTGATTGATTGCTCCTGCTTCACTTGATTTGTTCTTGGTTGCTTTCTTGATTTCTCCTCATCACTCTTCCTGAACAGCCACTCCATGCTTTACTAATCAATCTGTCATTTTTTCACTGTTTGGAAGTAAATGGTAAAGAATTTTTTCCACATTTCCCATCGGTTGCTGTTTTGGCCTGACAAGTAATACAGAGGATTTTATTTTTTTGCTCCTCTTCAGTTTGTCCGTGCAAGCAGCCACATTTCAATGAAAGAAAATATGAGAAGATGGGCATGGCATTGTCAAGTCATCACCGATTCCATCATACCTGGGGCCTCGCTTCTCTCCAGAGCTTCATTCAGGCTCCACCTGTTGCCCTCTGTACGTCCCAGTACACAGAGCAGAAGTCCCCCTCAGCAAGACTGAAATTCTAGTTTTTCAGCTCAAAAAGACAGTTCTTGCAAACTCTCAATACTTTCAAGTGGGGTCAACATTTAAGGGAATTTTGAAACACATGCAACAGGAGTCACATTAATACACTTATTTTTTCTGATTGGATTGATCAATTGGAATGTGGAAGCATTCCAGCAGCCCAGCCTTCCAGAAGTTCACTATTCCACATGGCTTATTTACAACAAATACATCAAAGACAACAAGTGACTATGGATATTTTCTCCTGAATGTACAGTATAACAAAAGCTTCGAGTAGCAGAGAAGTGTTTCAGCACAACTTTTGCCTTCCAGCATTTTTTTTGCAGTGCACTGGATACTAACAGAGAGAAGGCAAGAGCGGCTACAAGAAAATAAATTCACCACTGTCATGACTCAATACCCACATATTAGACACTGACATTTTGCTTCTGTGAAGTGTAACACCAATCACAACATAAATCCACACCTTGTCACCTTCAGCAGCCTAAGTAATACCAGATCTGTGAATTTCAGCACTTTATAGGGAATGTGAGAGTAGATGCAATGAAAACAGTTTGGGCTAGAAGAGATAAAGAGTCTCCCAGTTAAACCCCATAACATGCTGCATATTCCCGCATACCACAGATCTTTGAAATGAACTCAGAGGAAGTCAGGTAATATTTTTTATTTTTATGTAGCCTTTGATTTCTAGATGGACAGGCTTCCTGATGCTGTAAGATATAAAATGGAGAAAGAGGTCTATAAGTACTGATGTAACTCAGTTACTCAGCAGCGCTCAAGAACTCCGCAACCTCTGACATATTTTCACTGCAAAAGTCATTCCAGGTGCTTTTAGGAGCAGACAAGAGCTTCAGCTGTTTATGACAAGGACATCTGCAGATCTGTCAGCTCCTCCAGATTGTGCTAAAATAAGTGCTACAGCCTTTCCATTTTATTAAAAACAGCTGATTAGCTCCAGGCCTCATCTCACCTGGATTATTTACCATAAAGACCATGTTCACCTCCAGCCACAAGACAGCTCTACGCACCTGTTCACAGGCCAGTCTTTGCTCTTAATGATAACAAAAGGGTCAGAAAACCAGTCCTATATCTGCAGAAGCAGGAAACACTTTAGGTCTCCTAGTTAAATGCTCCTCCAGAAAAAAAACAGGCTTCAGCCAAATAGGATAACAAGACACAGAAAGAAAAGAGGAGGAAGAAACCAGCTCAGAAGTCATCCCTATTCTTCCACGCCCTTGTGTGGATGAAAGGAAAGGAGACAAAGAACAAGGCACTGTTTCAGAACTACTTACAGAGGACAGAACTCTAAGTGAATAGGATTCTCCTTTCTGGTCAGTCCTCACTGCAAGTATTTAGACAACTCTCCTGGTGATCACAACCATGATAAGGCTGCACGCACTACGAGAATGGGAGTTAATCCAGGTTAGGCTGATGCTCCTCAGCCTAAGAAAGCAGGCAGGACCCAAAGTAAGACAGGCTTCAAACCCAATCTCGTCCCATTTCTGGATTTTTAGAAAACACAACTTTTGCACTTCCCCTCTGCTTTTCAGTCACCTACAACACTGCTTTGCCCAGGATTTCCCCCATCATTATGCTCACTAAGTTGAAAAGACAAAGCTCCTTAGGCACAGCAGTATCTGACTGCTAGAGTACCTGGAAAGTAAGATTCCTGCAGAGAACAGCCATTTTACACACTTACGGGTTATTGACTCCACCTGGGGATACCTGCAGAGTTAGGGGACACCAGTGAGCCTTTAAGGAATTTTGCTGTTTTTCTTTTTCCCCCTGCCCCCATTTTAGGCTGTCACTGCTCCTAACATGGGTTGTAAGTCTTGGCCTTCCTAAAAGTAACTTCAGACTGAGCAAACAGAGTGGTCTGTGTTTCAAGACTCCCCGATTTTACTTACCATCGCTTTCGTTTTTGCTTTTTAAGTCTTCCATCCACGTTGGAATAGTTTTCAATGCAACATAGTCCCCCAAGTACTCCTTGCGTCTTTCTTCCAAGGTCATCTTCAGCAGACGTTCTGTTTGGGGGGAAGAGACATGAAAAAAGTTGTGCAAACTTCCACATGAGCCAAGCAATGACCAGTGCAGTGCCCTTGGTGCACTGAAATGCCACTGGAGCAAACATTCTGCTACTTTCTAGGTGGTAAGAAAGGCATGTTTAGTCTCTAAAGCGACTTGCATTTGAACATTAACAGGATGCACTTGTTACAACACCAAAACACAGACAGATGGTTGTTTTTGTTTCCACCTGAGAAAGTCACCCTCTTTTTTCAGACATTTAGTGAAAGGTAAAGCCTCAAAGAGTGTACAACTATGATGGCTACTGCCAGCTTCACTCTTCTTCAGACCTTTCTATAAATGGACTAAGTTGTATAGTAAGGAAAAAAAAAACACCTTGGTGACCAAACACTGCAAACAACCCTAGCACTTGAGCTGATTTTCGCAGCCACATCCTCTTCTCCCTCCCCACATCAATGCTTAGTATTAGCTCAGCACAAGATGCAGAGCTTTTCCTCTCTCAAAAGGAGAGGGGGGGAAAAAAAAACCCAAAACAGTAGAGCACATCATCATAACACCCTTACACTACTGAAGCTTCTGATCTGTTTTTACAAGTGGCACTATTACCTCTACAACCACACTAAGTCTTTTTGACATGTTAATCAGTAATAAATCCTCTTTGAAGATTCAAGAGTTTTAGGAGTATAGGGGAAGGCTAAACCCATGTTGTTTGCCTTTGACATAAAGGACTAGATGGACGTGAAAAGAACATTTTCTTCTCAAGTAGAAGAGGCAGCAAAAGAGTTGGATCAGAAATGCTTCACCGATGAAACGTTAATAAGAAAGAAAATCACTTTCATCACTGTGGTTTGGGTTATCTCGTTGGGGGTTTTTTAATAAAGTTTCCTAATTATGGAGGCTGCAATCAGCACAGCCTAATAACCAAAGGCAACTTTGGAGCACGGGCTCCCGTAACAAAATAAGTTCATTTTGCTATATTTGACAGCATTACCAGTGTATTCAGTTGACAAAAACATTTCTCTCCCACTATGCAGGCTGGGTATGCCTTAATTGGATATTTACATCTGCCGAAGTAGAACCGATGTGACCAGGGTCACCATTATGCACAACATATCTGCACTTAAATCCGTTACCTGAGCTTCAAGCATAAAAAGCTCCAAGTATTTGACGTGAACATTAGAAGTGCTACAGGAACACAGACCCAAGAGAGCGTGTGTCTGTGGGTGTCAGGTTTGAGGGACTGACAAGCAGAGAAGTTCTGGGTGCCTTTTGCTGAAGAGGTGACAGAGCCAGTCCTGTGCCTTGAAAACAGAAGCTCCTCTCTACAGAAAGGTTTTATGAAACTTTGCTCCTGTGAGTCAGCAGCAAGAACTTAAACTGAGACTTAATTATACACAAACCTCCTGGAAGATGCTCCCGATAGCCTTCGCTGCAAGTGCAGTTTTCTGCCTGCAGCAGAAACTTGGGAAGTTTGCAGGCAGTCCAGTCCTATGTCTAAGGCTCTGAAATCAACTCCAGTCCTGCTCTGTTCCAGCTGTCCTCAAGCAAGACCTCCCCTGGGAGGATGTGGACCAACCCTTAATTACCAAGAAAGTAATTAAGACAAGCAAGTGTATTGTCAGTGGGTTTGAACTCAATACTTGGCAACTGGTGCTTATTTCTTTTCAAGAGGTGCTTCAGAATGTAAAAGGCTGAGCACTCAGCTTCACGGGAAGAGCAGAACCAGCAGGCAGACAGTTTTGCAGGGCTTCAAGAGTACCTGTGAAAGGTGAAAGCAGTTCTAACCAAAGATTTGATTTCCAAAGTACAGTCTAGTTAGGAAGGAAAGAAGTTGGGCTTCTCTAATTTTCCTCTCTAGTAAAGAAGGTACTTGCCAAGTCCCACAGGGCTACAAGCTGAAGAGTAAAGGCAGCAGTGAACAGAGAAGTTTTTTCTGCCCTCCTCACTCAAATACCCAGGCCCAACACCATCAGCATGGTGCTGGAAAGCAATTACTGGAACAGAAGACTGGCAAATGCTGTTCGTTCACACTAGGTAAAGAGTGAGTTCTGACCAGCCAGCACTCAAGACATGCCTTCCTGGAGGGAAAAACCTCATCAGCAGTGGGGAGCTCTGGTTTGCATCCCTAAACACCACCTGATGGAGACCACTGTCCTCACAGTTGACTGAGACAAGGAAAGCGTGTCAGCACCTCCGGTTTCCAGCTTAGCCTCCAGCCCCTCCACTCAGCCCTCCTAACCACGGGCCTGAGTTTACTTGCCAGGCTATGAACTCAAACAGACAGCAGCAGAGCTGGAAGAGACAAGCGTGAGCAACGGGAACACTCACCAGAGCCTACCAGAAACCTCTCCCCATCTGTCGCCCAGCACAAAACCACCTTTTTTTGAAGGTAACACCACAGAGCATTAAGGGAAAGTCAGTTATAGCAGACCCCACATAAACAATGCCTGAAAAGATTTACCTGTATCGTTGCTGAAAACTGAAACTTTTGTCTGGTGGAAATTTGTTGCCTTATTTTTTACTAGACAAATATGGACTGCAAGACAGTTTTGAAAGAAAAAAGAATGGAAAAAAAGTCACTTCGTTTGAGAAGGGTTTGACAGGAGCAGTTAACCTGTAGAGAGATCAGTTCATCTGCGTTTTAACAGTTTTTCCTTACAAATGTACGCATGATTTCTGCCACAGACAAGAAGAATGAATCCTATCCATTGAACTGGTCTTCTGCTTTCTTAGCTTGAAATGCACACAGAGTCACAGGGGTGATGGAAGAAAAGAAAGAGAACCTAAAATACAAACTTCTGGTATTTTTTTCATCCTCTCCTCGTGTATTACTACATTATTTGTAAACACACCAGGCAAGAAGCTTTCCTCCTAGCAGATATAAATACCACACTTCCACTGGGTGATTTTTTTTTTTCTTAATTTCTATGTTGCTCTCCACAGGATTGATATAAAGTACCAAAACAGTGAGGTCTGCGTCAAATGCTTGGCCCACAGTTTTCATGCTCTGGAATTTGGGGATTTTTAAACTGAGAATACACGGGTGGGGGTCCTTAAAAAATATAAAAGGAGTAAATAGTTGAAATCGAGGGGATGGGAGAAAGCTCTGACAGCTTCATACCCGGAACACTTCACCCCAGCTGACGGAGACTAGAAGCTGAACTGAAGCACAGTACACCAGCAATTCAAATAAAACACATTTTCCCTCGGAAAGCGAACGCGTTACAAGGAGGAAAGGCACGTTGTGAGGGCATGTGCCCAACTTTCCGGCCTGGAACACTCCCACAAGGTGACTCGGGGGCGGGAAGCCCTCAGGAGAGGGGCTGTTTACCGTCCGCCCGCCCGCCCTCGCTCCCCTCAGCGCCGGGGCTCCGCTCCTCACGGTCCCACCGAGCTGGGGCGGGGGGGACACCCCCCACTCCCGCACTGGGCTGCCGTGAGGCCGGCGAGGTGCGCAATTTTGGGCTGTTTCAGCCAGGAGACCCCAGGACAAGGGCAGAGAGTACTGATTTCCCCCAAGCTTCCCCAACCCGTACCCTCAGCCGCGGGAAG
>VXAY01003284.1:17198-118172 GCA_013399855.1 Oxyruncus cristatus | reverse complement strand
CGAGTGACGGCGGCGGCTCTTGGAGGGACCCGGACCCGGTGGTACCTGCCCCGCACGGCCCGGCCCGCCCGCCCGCCGCCCCGCGCAGTCCCGACGGTCCCCCCGCGCCCCTGCGGCCCCGGAGCCTCCGGGAGGCAGGGAACTGCAGCCCCGGCCCGTTCAAACGCAGGTGCTGGAGCCGCCGGGCTGAGGTTACCAGGAGCGGGCGGCTCCGCGGTGTGTCCAGAGACACAGTTCTGTGTCCTGAGAAGAGCAGTGGAGCTGGTGAAGGGGCTGGAGAACAAATGCGATGAGGAGCGGCTGAGGGGGGGTTTAATCCAGGGATGACCTTACCACTCTCTACGACTCCCTGACAGGAGGGTGTAGCCAGGTGGGGGTCGGGCTCTTGTCCCAGGCAGCCAGCGACAGGACGAGAGGACAGAGTCTCAAGCTGTGCCACGCAAGGTTGAGGTTGGACATGGGGAAGAATTTCTTCACAGAAAGGGTGATTAGGCATTGGAACAGGCTGTGGGCTGCCTGGGGAGGTGGTGGAGTCACAGTCCCTGAAGGTGTTTAAAGAAAGGCTGGACGTGGCACTCGGTGCCAGGGTCTAATTGTCAAGGTGGTGTTCGATCATAGGTTTGACTCGGTGATTTTAGAGGTCTTCCAACCTCATTGATTCTGTGAGTCGCTGGGATCTCTGGATCTCTACCCCTCCCACCCACCCCTGCTATGGCAAAGGCCAAGGTCTACCTGGGACCGAAGGTCAGGGAAGGCACCTCAGCCCCTGTGCCCCTTGCCCTTCTTCTGACTGAGTCATTTATTCCTTCACACAAACTTCCATGGACTAAATAAACAGATGTAAAAGCTTACCTGCAGCTGCAGAGATCCTCTTGGCTTCATTGGGTCCCCGTGGAGGGAAAGGCCCTTCCTTGTGCAGGTGAACGGATTCAGCCCTGGAACACAGCAGGTACTTAACTTGGAGCAGGAGTGATGAGCGTGATAAAGGACACCTCACAGCCTTCAGTGCCTCATGGGGCTCATGATCCAACACACCTTCACTGAGACAGAACAGTCCACAATAGGACGGAGGTACCTGGCTGAATTCAAGCACAGAGAGTGCACCTCTGTTCACATGGAAAACGGAATTTCAGCTAAATCATACAGAGAGTGTCTGGTGCGCAGCACCTGCTCAAGAACTAACTTTTCTCTGGTGATACTCTCTTGTGCTTCACCTGTATCAAAGAAAGGTGAGGCACAGCATAGCAACATTTTGACTTCTTTTCTCATAGTTTCTGCTAAACAAAGACATTAGCATCTCTACTATTACCATTAATCTTGGCACAGTTCCTTATAGTAAAATCATTACTCTTATCCCACTCATTGATGCAAGGAACCACTCAGTTTATCTTTTAACAAATAAGACTAAGAGTCCTCTTTACAAATCATATTTAAAGAGTAGTATTAGATCATTCCCAAGGGGATGCCGTTATCTTCTATCTTTACCTGATTCCTTCACCTTGCCCACGTGATGTGCTTTGGTAGCCCAAGCACAATTTTCTCATCTTCTCCATAATAAAAATGAGAGAAGAGCCAACAGGTTTAAATTTTTTTTTTTTTAAAGACATATTTTAATTTAAATCATGCTTGCTTCCATGATGTGGAACAAATATTTGAATGCATATCCTAGATCATTGCATATTTACCAAGCTACTGAATATTCTAGTGTCCTGTGGGATCTGTTCCACATTTTATAAATCAATGTTTATTGGACTAGAAGGGGAGAGAGAGAGAACTCTTCCTGTAGAGGCCATCTGCACACATTCGGCAGGTTCATTTGTAAAAGCAGCTACAAGAGCCATAATTTTGGAAAGTATCTAAATAAAGTATGTATGTATATAAAGGGGGAAAAAAATATGAAGCCTGGTGTTTACAGCAGCATCAAAATGGAAGACAACATAAAAGGCAGGAATAAAACTTTATTCGACATATACCCAGAAATGTTCTGATGCCTTAAGTTTTAATAGTTTTTTTAGTTTTCTAATTTTTGTAAGCTTTATAAGTTTTATAAGTAGTAGAAGTAGATTTTAAAAGGAGCAGCCCTTGTTCCCTTACCCTGTAGTACAAGTAGTTATACATTCCAAACACCCTCTTACCCCGTTCTATGCTCCCCATATCAAATCTACCCCTGAATTCAGTAGAAATGTTTAGTCTCTTGTCAAGGCAAGGCCTAGGCTGTTTGGGAACAGCCATATCAGGGCCTGAACAACAAAACGGAGTCAAAAATTAGGTAACTATGTACCCTTTGTGCTCTGAAGATGATGATGGTGATGAAGAGGTGGTCCCGAAATGCCCCCAGACTCAATTCTCAAGGGGTGGGTTAGGAAGTGGACCAGAGCAAAGGCTACAAGGCAGACACACTTAAAATTGGACGAATAGTATTATAAAAGATGTGATACAACTGTATTGAAACGCGCACGCGTCTTGTAACAACTACTGCCTTAGCACAGTAAACCCTTTCCTTATCTCACCCTAATTAACTGCTTCTGAATTATTTCTTACGTCCAAGTGCAAGCAAGCATCAGTGCAAATGTTACAACTTTCAGCAAGAAAATTATTGATGCATTTTATATTTTTTTACCTCAGATGCTGGGGATACAATTGATCCCACTGAAGCAGTAAGAAATCATGCTACTGACCGATATGAGACCTGGCCTTCACTTCTTACGTTTGTTGATTCTGGAGGCCTGGAGCCAGAAAAAATGATCAGCAGCATCACATGTGGTGGGAAGATTTACCTAAGAAGCAGCATTTCGGTACTTGGGTGAAGAGCAATCAGGCTGCAAAAACTAGGAGATTATTTTTTGAGAAAGCTGTACACAAGGCAGGCTGAAGCAATGCTCAGAAGGGCTTAAAAATGTTCTGTTGAAACAATGAGCATGAAAATGGGACCAACAGGAAATTTGTGTTTGTCTAATGAGCTGCATTTATTTAGCCCATCCAAGGACTACTGAACACACTGGGGACATTGTGCAGAGGAAGACAAGAAAACTGGGAAATGTCCAAAATTAGCATTTAAGAGATACATAGCCTGGGCAGAATACTAATAGCTATAAAATGAACATTTAACATATGGATAAAGTAATGACTGGTTCAAGAGTTCCCATTAGAGATATAATAGGAAATGTAAATTAATATGAGAGCAAATACTACGCTATAGAACTGAATAAATGTACCAAAGGAGAGCTGGAGGCTTGATCCAAACTGCTGGATCATCCAACCAAACCAGCATTAAGGCACCTACATGGAGCATTTCCATGGCTATCAACCATCCTGACCAAAATAAAGGCACTGGCCCTGCAGATCCTGCCCACAGCAGAGCACAGCTGAGCGGATCCAAGGGCCTGGAGGAGGCACGTGGTGGCAACTGGGCGAGCAGCGGCTCCACGGGGATCAGCTGGGGTGTGGCATACATGGACACCAGGAGAGAGGGAGGAGAGAGTCTGAGACACAGATCTTAAAGGAAGGATCAAAATGTCAGTTGCTGGAGAAATGGAGAGGATGGGAATGGTAGTTCCAGGTCTTGATTGTCTTAAAAACATTGGAAAAATTCCGTGCCAAAGAGGAAAGGGGACTTGGAGGTAGCAAACTGCTGCCACCCTTCACAACTGCAACACGGTGCAGGGTCGGGGCCAGCATTTGTGAATGACAAACAGCAAAATGGAGCAATTTTGTGAGAAAAGCCTTGATATTTAGCAAGAATAACATTTATATGAAAATGACAGCAAGCAGCTCTTCTCATTGTTTATATCAGAAAACAGTCCTTTATTTGTTATTTTTGCTGTTTATTCAATTATTCCTTGAATACAGTGAAACGTGCTTGTAGCAAGCGTGGGTAGAGTCCTTCTCTAATCTTCATTCGCGAAGCCTAGCCATGATGATGACAGTGAAAAAGGCAAAGATGAAATTAAGTTTAAATATTTTGAATTTTCATATTAAAAATATAAATTTTATTGACATTTTAAATGCAAACTTTAATTGCATTTTAATTTTAAATGCAACTCTATATTTAGATTATTTTCCTCAATTTCTACCTCACTATAAAAAAAAAAAAAATATGGACAGTTTTTCATGTTAAGAGAAACTTCCTTCCTCGTGCATGTGATGGTATGTTTTTAAAAGTATAATTTCTGCAGCTATTAAACAAAATTGACTTATTACACCAATAACAGAGCACCATAATAATTTAAAACGTGTTTAAAAATTATTTATATTTATAAAAATGTATTTAAACTGTCATTATTCTCTCAAACCTTGCCTGTGTAGCAAACTGTGCTATGAGTAGTCCTGTTGGTTTTGGTAAGCCCTGTGCCTCTGCAGGAAATTCAAAAGCAAACCTACAGCCCCTGTACAGGAACCACGAAGTCTCTCCTCCTGTCCATTCCTATCACATGCTGAAACTGCTCCCAGTTCTTCTCCCAAGGCTTCCATGGTATCGTTGGGGAAATGTCACCTTTTATTAGCACGCTCGCTCTCGGATACTCTAATGCTTATTGAAAACATAAAATGCACATCGTCCATCTTTCATGTGACAGCTGCATCCCACCTTCTGAACTTCCATGCTCCTGGCACACCTTGGTCATGGCTCTGCTCATAAAATGATGCTGAGTGACAGGGGGGGAGGCAGTCAACTGACCACAAGCTTTTGATAAACTGTTACCTGCAATCTCTTCTGTTTGTTGCCTTGGGCAAACGCACTAAAGAGGAAACAAGTCACTACAAGCCCCGTTTGTCCAACTGGGCGAGTGGAGAGGAGGATGAAAGGCAATATACTCCTGTTACTTACAGCTTTGTGATTCTAATTCATTTTGTCAGGGAAATACCTTTTGGTCCATCGAATAATGTGATAAACTATTCAAGCAAAGGGAAGAATCAATGTTTCTGTACTGCTGCTATGTTTGTTAATATGATTCCATGATTCTACTATTTCATGAGTTATCAGATGCACAGTGTTTCAGTTTAACCATAAAGGTTATACTTGTATCTAGATATAGTCATTTTTTTATAGTAAATAAATAATATATCGAACACATAGAACAAATAATTTGAGACAATTATTTAAATTATCTGATATATACACATTATTGACTCATGGTAATTGAGACTTATTTTCTAATATTTTGATACGGACTTGTCTTATTTTGATTAGTTAGACCATCTCAAACTTTTAGAAGAGAAATCTGTAGATCCTTTTAAGTCAGACCTATTTTGAGTCAACTTATTTGGAAAACACTGTTCCAACATAGTGGTATCTTAACACAGTTCAGTCGGGTGATGTAAATGAGTGGAATTAAAGTTAAGTGTAAATTAAGTAAAGTGTAAATTAAGTTCCCAAAACTTAATTACAGTGCAGAAGTATTGGATGTGATTATGTACCCGGTGTGAGACTGATGCTTGTTTTAATTACTGTAGTGGTTACTGTGGTCAAAATCAATGTTTGCAAAGGTAAAGGAGAAAAAGCTTTTCAGAGTTTCCAGAAGAACCCACAGACCTGAATTTTTATGTGCGGCAGAAGACACAGAAAAAAAAAGATAGGAATGTTCAACTTAGGCTCTTCTCTGGGATCAGCATCATATGGAAGAGATAAAAATAGAAGCTAAAGAAACCAGCAGTTGATCCGGACTGAAACTGTCTTCTGCTCGTGGAACTATTCCTGGCTCAGAGAGGAAAACAGAGAGAAAAGAGAAGTGTCCCACCTTGGAGATGACTCAATGGAGAAGGGAGTGGAATGCCACCCTGGCTCCCTGGTCCCAGGTGCCTAGGAGTTTGCCACACCTCAGGTGTTTATAGGTGTGATTGTGCGGCACAAACCCTTTCAGGCCTCGGCCAGTGGCTGCTGGAAACAGAAGCAATCTCTTTTAGTCTCAGTCATTCTGTATGAGAACGAACTAAGATGTATTCCACAAAGTACTCGACAGAGAGGAAAACTTTTAAGTAGGAAATTACTTCTCAGTATGCCACTTGAAAACGTGGAATTCCTGCCCAGCCTACAGTGTCCTCGGCAAAAATTAGAGATTGGAAGCACAAACAGAATGAAACAGTCAAAGTGACCTCAATAGAGAGGAACAGAGTATTAAAAAAAAAGAAAAAAGGCAGAACCATGTGCTCAAACTTCAAGTACATAAAAGTAACAGTGACATACTCAGTGACCACTAGAAACTTGACCTCAGCAGGCTCTGCACAACCTTCTCAGCAGCAGCAGAGCCACATCATCAAGTGGCTTTGCAAGGACAGAAGATAATTAAATGTGATCACATCTAGCAGAGCAAAGCATAGCGTAGTAGTAAAAAATGCAGTATTGGTAAAAATATTCCTAATTATAAAATTCCTTCAATGATTGCTTCTTTTCTTTCCAGGAAAACAAAATCCTGGCATTGGAAAGGTTCCAGCGGGGTGACCATAAGAAGAGGCAAACTGATGCAATTTATTGTTTTGGTTCTTCCCTCATCCCTCCACACATCTGCATCCATGCTTGGATTTGTATTTGGAGACTGCAAGGGGCAGAAGGCGAGAGATTTATTCCAACGTGCTGTGCCAAATCCCCAGTACAGAGCTGAGCAACTGGGACTAGTCAGGCTGGGAACTAATTGGTTGCTAAAAACAATAAAAGATGGGAGTACTTTTGCAAGACATCTAACATGCTGACTGTATAAAATTAGGCTGGAATGACATTACTAAAGAAAGCTTTCAAGTGTCAAGAATGAAAGAAGGTCAGACATTCTGCACTGAGGAAATCTAGATCTCACCAGAGGGGACACCCACTGTCATTATTCTGTTTTGTCTTTACAACAACTTTGTAGCTGGCCAGAAAAAAAAAAAAAAAAAGCCAAGAGATATGGTTGAGAGTTGAAAGACTGAGTAGAGAACTCTCTAAATAAATGGTGTAAGAATTGGAAAGACGTCAAATTTTTTAAATCACATGCAGTGAAAGCTGGTACAAAACAGTTATTGATGAAAAGTGAGGCTATTTTGAATGTAAATGTTATACATCTAACTATTTTCGTTTGAACAGGTATCATGCATCACCAAAATCAGTGGAATTATACCACTACAAACTTAAGTTTAGTTTATACATAACAAGAAATAACTGAATTAATTTTCTAAGTCTGCTTTTCCATCTCTCCCCTTTATTCAGTTGTTTTGTTTGGTTTGGCTCTATGAAGGAATCCTGAACTCACCGTGGCTGGAGGGCCCACAGGAGATCTCTAGTCCAAAGCAGGACACCTCCAGGGATAGCTGATTCACAGCCTCTCCAGGGAACCTGTCCCAGCCTCTGCTGGATTTGCTGAAGTTTATCACCACCCTCCTTACACTTTCATCTAGAATTAAGCTTTGAAGAAATAGTCCAAGGAATTTCAGTTCAATCCACCGATGTACCACAATTCCTAAAGCTGAACAAGGGTATCCCCACACTCTGTACCTTCCTTGCACTACATTCCCCCTGCCTGTTCCCCTGGATCTCATGTTGGGATTCCATGGCTTTTAGGCAAGGAACTGTATCTTTATACTTGTTTGGAGTCCAACCCCAAAAAAAAGGTCTGGGGTTGAGGGTGTATTTTAACTTTGCTGAAGCAATGGCATGGTGATTTTCCAGGTGATTTTACTTCACTCTTTTGTCTTCTCTTGCATTTTATTTGCCTCACCTAACATTTCATGTTGTTTATTGCTCTTCTTTCCATTAGTAGCACTCTGTATTTTTATCCCCTGTAAATACAACACACGCTCCTGCTCCTTTTCTTGTAAAGCTTCCAGCACTGCACAAGCATATCTACATTTTCCTTATCTTTTTCTTTCATCATAATGCAATACCTGCTGTATTCACCTCACTACTTTCCTCTCAATTAAGTTGTTCTAAATTATTTGTTTGGGGTGAGGGGAGAACAGTACTGGGATAGAAATAACTGCTTTACCTTTGATCACCTGGGTATCATAGCACTGTGTGTACTGTTTTCAGTTTAATTATGTTGTGTCACTTGGCAAAAATTAGTTCAAAATTTGGGAGTTCAGGTTCTATAGGAGATAAAATTAAAAATAATTTTATGGTTTTATATGTAATAATCCTCAGCCTTTATGCTGGTAATTGAGGTGTCCTCCCCATCAACTGGAATTAACTGCTTTGTAAATGGTGTGTCACTGTAGCAGTGACGTAGTATATGATGCACAAGAAAAGCAGGAGTTTTACATCACAATTCTTACAAGATGTTTTAATTCTGACTTTAATTTTTTTATAGTACTCATTACCATTAACTTTAATGCTTTACCTCATTACAGTGTTTTTAGTTGCTAGTATGTTAATAGCTTTTCTTAATGTGCCCAAATCAGAAAGAGTAAATCTTTGTGTAAATCTTTTTATTAGTCATCCATAATCCACAAGTATTTCTTGACCTGTAGGAACCAGGTTTGTTTTTATTCCCCTTCTCAAGGTGGCCAATGATTGTATTAGGAGCTCTATTCTGCTCATATTGAACTTCCTGCAAAACTCTTCTTATTTTGACAGGGAGTGAATTATTAATTGTGGATACAAAATGTCCTTTAAGACAGTGAATCCAAATCCACGTACAGGAAGTAGTACAGTTAAGGCTGATATATAGCAAAGTCTCCAATTCACCCATTCCAGGGAAAATGAATACTTTCTGCCTGCTCATGCATAGCAGTCTGAGGGATAACTGGCTGGCTAAAACACCACTTAATTTATGGTTATTCACGTATGTGTTACAGCTCTGTGCTACGTACTCCATGCTGCCTTTTGTTATAGGTTGGAAAAAGAATTTAATCATTTTCTTTATAGCAATCCCTTCCTGGGAGCTCTTTCAAGAAGAGGTCTGTAGTGTAGCTCATTAGAATTTAATCTCTTATATTTTAATAAGTACCCCACAGGGTTATTAAGGTGTTAGAATTATCTCTAAAAAAAAAGAATGACATCTTTAGTTAGGAAATTAAGAAAATTTGTCTCCCAAATACATTATGTTTGAATAGAAACAAAACAATTTTATAACAAAATGAACCCTGTTACTAGTAACTTGTTTATTTTCAGAAGCAGAAATCATTTTTTTATTTGAAAACCACAGAGAAATAATGTTTCAAAACAAGTAAATGCATTTCAAAGCATAATTGTATAATTTATCAGGATGAAGGTTTAGTCCCTCCAACGCAGTCCCATACTGTGTTGCACTGCCATTATAAATGGAGCCATTACATCTCCTAATAAATTTTAAAAATTGCCTGAAGTACTAATATTTTTTACTAACACCCAAACTGCAGGCACCCAGTTATTTAAAGGTAGCATGGACAGGCAGCATTCCCACACAGGTCACTGCTAAGGGAACTTTTAGAGCCAGACCACAGCATGCCTATGTGGTCCTTTTTGAGCCCTGACTCCGAGGATCACCATTCCAACTGGACACTGAGATGACACCTGGGGACACAGCAGACAGGAATAAGATCAGATGACAGACCCTGAGACACCCACAGCTTTCACAGATGACTGGAGTAGCGAGAGACAATTCAAACAAGTCTCTGGAGAGCAGCTTCCACGGGGAAGGTGCTAACGAAAGAAGCCTCTGCACTCCAGCTGCCTGCCTTTGCAATTTGGCTGCCCAACCCTGGCCACCACAGGTGTCAAGGCCACGTGTTCCCAAGTGACTTGTCACCAGAAGCTGCAGGAGATGTCAGGTCTGCACCTCACACAGCACTGAAGTCCAGCCCCCGTGTCCTGTGCTCAGGGGGAGCAGGACCATCGCCGGGATACATTGCCTGGCATTTATCCCCAGGACCTAGAAATTAATTTGATGAAGAGCCACCACCTCACAGAAATTATTCTCCCTCCCCCAACCCAACATCCTGCTCCAGATGGACTCACTAGTAATTTTCTGAGCCACAAATGTCTCTCATAATCTCTCTGGCAGCTGGTCAACACTACAGAACCAGGCAGTGGCATACACTTGACCACAGAGGACCTGAAATGGGTAGAGGAAATGAGAGATAATTTTTAAGTCCTGAGTCCTCAAAACTGTTTCTTACAGTAAATGTTCTCCCAAGTGATGGCTAAAAATTGCAATTTTCAATAAACTTAAAATATAATATCATTACTGTGGTAAAATGTATCATTATTACTGGAAAAATTAAATAGCAAGAGGCTGTTGTTATATATAACAGCATATACTTGCTGCTGATAAGACAGGAAACTGCAAAGTACTTCCAAGATTGATGAATCAGTCCAGGTTCCTAAACTAGGAGCGAGGTGGAAATGGAAATTCACCACATAGAGCCAGAGTTGCCCCACAACATTCGAGTACAAGTACATTTTGCAAAGTGGTCATTAATTCTGGATCTGTTCATTTTTAGTATCCAAATCAATACCTCAGTGTTGTGATTTGTGAAGACGGCACTTATGAGTTCAATTTCAAGTGTGAAGCTGTGATGTATGTAAGTGCTTATCAAATATTTGCTTCCAGATGCAATTATTTTAGCAGTAAATTTTTGAAATGTTATCTCATTTTATGCCCAAATCCAGTTGCATTCCAGTGTTTTTGTTGGAAATAAGCTATATCAAAGGAAGTCCTTATCTATGAGCAGCAATATCATAGGCTGCTCTCCACAAGCTTTTTTATTGCTAACCTTTTTCTGCTGGAGACTTGAGTGTATTTTAGATGAACTTTCTTTTCTGTGCTGATGCTTTGCATGTGGAGTAATAAAAAGGTTTATCAATTTACAAGCCATCTAAAAACAGTGAGCATTTATGAAATAATTGACTTAGTTCTTTGGGCCTCGCTTGAGTTGCATCTGAAAACAATGTTAACTTTTCTGGATTGGTAAATAGCACAGTAAGAAAAATGCTGTGTTCACCATGAAGGACTTCCATGGTCTATGAAACAGTAATAGCTTTCAGTGTACAAAATATGTACTCCAGTTTTAAAAAATGTTATCATTACAGACTGCCACTGTAAAGGCAGCAAAACAGTTTTACGATGATTTCTAGTTTTGACACTCGTCTTATTTGCTGATAATCTCCCACATCTAACATCATGTGTGATTTAACATCACACGAAGAATTAGGTAATGTGAGATTGTTACCAAAAAATATTATTTAATCATAACAGATATAAAACCACAAAACCCCCACCTAGAATATACCTTTTCAGTCCTTACTAATAAAATGTTCCTCCTGACAAGCTAATTGGACAATTTAGAGAGTTCCCTGTACAAGGAAATTCAGCTTACTTAGACAAAAAAAAAAAAGAGACATGAATTAGTAGCTCATGTCGCAGACTCAAGTCTGCAAAAGTTCAGTCTCTTCATGTTGCTCTAGTTGTACAAAATGGGGTAGAAATTGCCTCAGGGAAGAATCCAGGAGTAATGAGGTCAGTTCAAGCGGAGCTGACAGCACAACTCTCTCTCAGGTCCCCCACACTAAGCCGTGTACCCTGATGCAGCAGGCAAAATTCACCTTAAACTATCACCAGATCAGCTGTAATTTACCTGTGGGTTCTACTTCTGTTTTTCTGGTTAAACACAGAGCTCCAGACAGTGTCAGAAGGTACAAACACAGTGGTTATGAGAAGTTAAAACACCAGATTAACAGTGGAAGAAAAACATATCACCACATGTGCCTTAGCAGAGCTCTGCAGTAAGTTTGCACAGGTTTCCCCTTCCTATAATAACAATAGAACTTAACTGCTTAACTTTAACATAGTTTCTCTATGAAATATGGAAGAAAACGATGCGTTTTAGCTGACCCTGGCCATTTGATGGCAATATACATGTCAGATCTACAGTGGCACGAGGATAATGAATTGTGACATTGCCAAAGGGACGCAACACTTCTGCTGATAAATTCTTTACATCTTTCCAAAGGGGTCACAGACAGTATTTCAGCATTAGGCTGGTTTATTGCCTAGAGCAAATTTGATGTTAATAGACTTACACAAGCTATGGAAAAGCTGATCTGGAATGGTTACCTGTTTCAGATGTGAAAAACGTTCTGGGGAAAATAAAAAAGCTGCTGTGCTTGAACTTCTTCATGCAAATAAAGTCCTACCTGAATATAAATTACGTGCATTTTTGAACGAGACTGCCAAGTTGAAAAAAAACAAGGCATATTAATATTATAATGCCAAGGTGAGATAGTTTGATAGAAATCATTTAAAACATGGATTAAGGAGGTCAGCAGAATGCAAATCATGAATAGAAGGAGGAAAAGAAAAACCAGAAAATAGAAATCCTAGTAGTAGTAATTTAGAAAAAAAGCAACTTAAATTCACTGCAAAACCAGATCTAACTCAGAAACACTAGTGAATTTTATTTTTATTATTTTTTGTTATTAATTCTCCACTGTCCTTCCAGCATAGACACAAGGCTAGTATCAAACTGCCTTTGTTAGCACAGCTGGCTTTGCCTGATGAACCCATTCTTGCCAAAACGTTCATTTACTGATATAACTCTGCCAGCAGACTTTTTCATGAGTATTATCCAGCCTCATACAAGACCTGCCTCTGCCTTTCTTTCCATCCTTAATTGGCCATCACCCTCTCCGTAGAGGTTCACGTCCTGCTATCCAAATGAAGCACTGCAGTGATTCAGCAGGGAGAGCTACAAGTTTAAAACGTTTGCATTTGACCTTTTTTTAAATTCCTAATGTAAGTAAACTGTATCAAACTGTCAAAACTGGTCTGGTGTCAGAGCCTTGTAGGATTCTCCTGGTATGTTCCTGCATCTGAGCAGGATTAGAGAAGCCTGAAAAGGTTCTCAGTCCCAAAGGGCAGCTGCTGCAGACCAAAGTGCCTTTAATGATGGTTGAACGCTGTGGTCACAAATGCCATTTCAGAAGGGATGACAAGTTCCAGCTGAAAAAGTTACACCCTGAAAGAAAAAACTAAAATGGGAACTACCTGAAGAAATTATAATGGGGATGCTGAAATTTTATTTCTTCGAAGACATTCCAGATTCTCCCTTTATAAAAGAGACTTTTCTCATAAATAAGACTTTTCTTTGGGAAAAAAGTACATCAAGGGTAGCTCCAAACAGGAAGTAACAGTGAGGGGCATGAACAAGATTTATATCAGTAGTTATGGACAGTATTTTGCTGGGTGGAGGGGGGTGGAAATTGCATATGTGTTTTGTTGGAGTTTGTTTGCTTGTTTGTTGTAGAAGAAATATAGGGAAAACCAGAATTTAGGTTTCTTGGCTTAACAAACAGCTTCAGCAGGATAAAAATGGAAGCAAGGTTTTTTCCTATAGGTCAAATTCAAACAATAATAAAACAAGGCTGTAGCTCCTTCCACTGGATCTGGATATATCCCCAGGCTCTCCAAGAGGCTATACTGACTTACAGGGAATGAAACCTGGCATGGCCTTTGAGATGTGGCTAAAATAGGTCAGGCTAATGTGAAATACAATCAGGCAAACACTCAGAAAAAAACATTTAAGTGATTGTGATGCCCATGGCACGTAGACTGAATGAAACAATATTTTTTTGAGAATTTCAGTGAACTTTTATGTACTTTAATCAGGAATGTAAGACTGCTCAAAATATATAATGAATGATGCCACCAAAATGTGACCAATGTTAATATTGGACAGGACAATCATCCCTAAGGAAAGCAGCTTTCCCACTATGCCTGTCATGCTTGTAAAGGACTAGTTTACGTCGACAATAGAGTAGATCCCAGTTATTCTGTCAGATATTACACTTGGAAACGGTCTATCAGATTTGCTTACCTATTGAGCCATGTGCTTTGGTTCCAGATTTGTTAATTCTGGAAACAATGTTGACTTGGGTGAAATCATCAGGGTGCACATGTAAGCAAATGCATCAGTTTGGGAGAAGGGCAGACACCTTCAGTGAGAACAATTTAAGAAAAAAATAAAATAAAAAAGAGGAGCTCAGGTGCATAATTGTTAATAGTAACAAATGGAATATGTAGTTGTTTACTAAACAACCATTTCTCCGTTTAGTTTTTGTTTTCTGCAAAACCCAACAAATATTAAATACCATTAAATATGAGATTTCATTGGTAACACTGGAGTTCTGATATCTGTTATTATTAAATTCCTAGTACTAACAAAGCAGAATGTTTAAAAAAATTATATATGTATCTAAAATACTTATTGAAGTGTCTTCTGCTAAACAGAGAATGGGCCGTTGCTCCTGCTTATTGAAAGTCAATACCCACAGTGTACATTTTCTTAATGATCACAGAGTTTGCTGCTACCTATTATAACCTGGTTTCTTTCCACCTAAGGAGCCCAGATTCCTTTAGCTCATACAATATGTGAACATATTTGTGCCTCTCAAAAGCAGATAAGCTGAATTCTTAGATCTTTTATTTATGGGATGTCAGTCTTAACAAATGTGGCAAATACAGCTCAGTAGCTCACAGCAGCATAACAAGACTGTTTAAGCCCTATATATTAAGGATAAAAGAAGAGAATTGAGTGACATTTTATTTCAGTCATTGCTAATGTGAATGATGTAGGATATCTAGAAATACAAAAATGTGTGTATACTTCCAAAACAAAAACAGTTTTGAAAGAAATGGTGCATCATTCCTTTTCTTCTCATATCCAGGACACACTGAATGAATTTCAGATTGAGAATGGAAGACATCACCTCGCAGCAAGTTAAGAGCCCAGGCTGTAAGTACCTGCTCTGCCCACATGCTGTTTGCCCTTGTGAGACAATGGCACTGCAAAGCCTTTCTGAAGCAGATGTGTCTCAAAAATTTAAAGCTCAATCTTCAACAAAGTGTCACTTTCCTCTGCTTTTACTTGTTACATCATGTCGGCTCCAGTTGCGCCCTGTATAATAATAATGAACAGTTTCATGACATCAAAATGAGGATTGTCACCATGGAAATCAGGGTAAAAGGTCATTTCTGCCTCTCATTTCACACATATGGTATAGAAGATTTTTCATGCACATTATCGAAAGACTACAAGGTGCAAGTAAATCCTATGTGTAGGTGGGAATATCTTTGCCTGCAGATCAAGGGTGGAGGACTGAATTCCCTAGTCTCATCTTCCTTAATATTGCCATAAAAGGGGACAATGGATCAGTCAGTAAATACAAGTGTTACACTTGATTTCTGGGGGCTCACGAGATCTGCCTTCCCAGTTCAGCATGTAAATCCCATACAGGGTTAATTTTGAATTCTTGCTCTGAAGTGCTTCCATATGGTAAAATGTTTGAGCATTTGCTTAAACTTTTAATTGACTGTGAGCCCAATTCATCATTGTTCACTTCATTTGCATTTGGGAGTAGATTATTATTTTTTGAAAACCTTTCTGTAAAATACAGCTTATAGATTGTTTGATGATCCAAAGGCAGCGACTCAGTGGGGGGAAGTGAGTACATCCAAATGAAGAAATAGTCACAGAGGAAAAAAAAACAGGAAGATTTCTTAAGCTCTTAAATGTTTGGTGTATTTTAACTGTGAAATACACAGACCTTAGATCTATGTGGTGGTCAATAGTGATTTTTCAGTGCTGTAGAAAGTGTCAGAGGGATTTGTGAGGCAAAGAAAATTTCTAAACTAGTGCTGTTAGAGGACTGAACCATTTAGACAAAATATTTTTTGCCACCTACTCAGAAATCAATTAAATATCTGTAATTCCCAAAGTGTATATTAACCACAAGCTAATTCTAAGAAGCTACCTGTGTTACATGAGCTCCAGCTAAGCTGATTAGCAAAGACATTTTGTTTCCTCAGGAAAACATTCTTTTTAGGAAAGAGAAGGGCAAAAACCAAAGGCAGACATTTGGAACAATATAACAAATTACTTCCATTTTCATATGGGCCATTCCATTCCTAAATGCAGTGTAAAGACATACCAAGGCCAGCAGAGTTTGATTTTTCTTTGCTGGCAAGAATTAGAAAATAAGATTTCCAACATTTTGGAAAACTGAGGTCCAAAGCAACAATTGTGTTGGTTTGGGAATGGAATTTTACATTTCTTAAACTCCTGGTTCTTCAAGTAACAAGTAACATCTGCAAAACTCAGCCTTGAAATCTCTGCTGGAGCCAGACTAATTTGCAATTAGCTAAATCTATCTAAATTCATCTGTTACCTTTAAACTGAGACCCATCTGGAGTTCAATTATTGAGAGATGTAAGGTGCAAAAAGATGGGTTTCTACAAGTAAATCAGCAGCAAAATGAAGTCCAGGGAAAATGCGGGGCTGCTCCTGGGTGGGATGGGGACCTGATGGCAGAGGACACAGAAAAGAGCAAAGTACTCAATGCCTTCACTTCAGTCTGACCTTGAGCAACGAAAACTGCCACTCTCTTCTCAGGGGTATCCAGGCAGGACAAGAGGCATATTAAAACACAGGAAACTCCAGCTAAACATCAGAAAATACTTATTTATGTGAAGGTGATCACTAGGACAGGTTGCCCAGAGAGGTTGTGGAGCCTCCATTCTTGGAAATATTCCAAACCTGATGGGATGGGGTCCTGGGCAGCCTGCTGTGGGAAACTGTGCCTTGTGATCTCCACAGATCCCACGCAGCCTCATCCACCTGGCAAAGAAAGCCAATTGCTTCTACCACAAAAGACAAAAGCCAGAATCATGCTATTTTTCCCTCAATGTGATCTAATCTATCCTGAAGTACCCAAAAGAAATAAAAATCTCTTACCTAAATTAATGGCTGGATTTTTCCAAGTAGTGTGTTGCCAGGGGACTTCTTCTGAGTATTTCAAGGTGATGTTGTGTGATTGCAGATGGAATCTCGTTACTTCCATTGTGATTGCTAATCCTTTCTAAAGAGATATTGAGAAGTCTGTTTCTGTTAACTATTATTTTCTGTTAACTATTTATTACTACAGCTGTTTCACTGCTATTTAAGTTATTAAAGAGGGGAAGAAAAAAAGGCTGTTACCTATGATAGGTGCTGTCATTTATTTGGGTGGTTCTGTTCGCCTGTAGAACAGCCTGCAAACCCCATCACACTTATCTTGCAAGTAAATCCCTTGCTAGTGATGATAAGGGCATAACAAACAAAATCAGCCATCTCAGCCATCTCTTAATCCTGCAGGAAAGCAGAATACTGCCCTTCATTCTGCAGAATGGGTGGTGGCTTTCATAAGCAGCAGTGTTTTCTCAAAGCCTTAAAAATTGCTTTGGTTTCATTTTTTTTCTTAAACTTGTCCAATACATATTTTTTCTCTAGTCTGAAAAAGGGATGACTAAAAAGATGTGCAAAATCACGAGTGGTGTAGAGAAGTTGGAAAGAGACCAAGTATTCATTGCTTCTTCCAAAACAAAACCTGTGGGGGATCAAATTAAGTTATTAGGAGCTATGCTGGAAACAAATGAAAGTTTTCTTCATGGAGCAGAGAGGAAGGTGATTTAAGGAACTACTTGGTAAAAAGTGTGGTGAGTACCAAAAACTTACAGGAGCACTGGGGGACACTGGACAGCTTCATAGAAAGTGAAACCAGAGGGCTATTAAATACTCAGGCACTATAACTAGATGAAGAAGTCTCTGAGCTACTCAGCAGATGGAGGCCAGAAAGTATCCTGTGTACTTACACCACATGTAATCTTTCGGAAATATTCCCTCTTCCTTTGAGTCTCCTCTTAAGGACAGGCAGAAATCTGCTCCCAAGGCGAAGTGTCCTCCCTCAGCAATGCAGGAAGAAATAAATAATTACAGAAAACAGGAAACAGAAAAGGTGGAAGATCACAAAGTAAAGCAGGAAAAAAACCCAACTCAACAAACCAAAATATCAGGAAGAAATCCAGACCACCCTTGACAGCACTTACTGATAGCTTCCAATACACTTGATCTGGTGAACACTGGACAGTGTCAAATGTCAAACACAGCATAAACCTCACAGTAATTGTGATAATGAGATGTATCATTTATTGCAATATGATAATGTCACTTTATGCAGTTATATTGATGTGATTACCCAAATCATAAATGCTATTAATTTGTATCACATCAATGTCTGACTATTACAAGTTAAATAGCTCTATGAAGATCATAGAATCATAGAATTAACTGGGTTGGAAGAGACCTCGGAGATCATCAAGTCTAACCCTTGATCCAACCCCACTGTGATTACTAGATCATGGCACTCAGTGCCACGTCCAGCCTCATCTTAAAAACCTCCAGGGATGGTGAATCCACCACCTCTCTGGGCAGCCCATTCCAATGCCCGATCACTCTCTCTGTAAAGAACTTCTTTCTAATATCCAGCCTAAACCTCCCCTGGCAGAGCTTAAGCCCGTGCCCTCTTGTCCTAAGATAAGATGTATAATAGCTATAAGATATTATATATAACAATGTAATATCTATAAGGTATTATATATGTCAAAGAGGTTATATATTGAAATAAAGCTTTCGAAAAACAGTGACCTTCAATTAGAATGCAGTTTAGGTAAAAACAAGCACAGCAATACCTGAATAAAATACATTTAGACTTTACATTATACACAGCTACTTTATACATTAGATTTTACAGGTACCAATCCTTGATGTTAAGCATCTCCTTAAAGTAGTTGTAGGTTTTAACATAAAAAACCCAATGAATAAATATGCAAGATAATGTTAAATTTTAATCCTTAAAAACATGCACAAAAATAGGTGAAAACCTCATTTAGAACTTGAGGATGAGGGAACGTAGACTGAGAATTTGAGAAGCAATTTGTACCTCTCTAGCAGCCCTTCAGAACACAAAAATCTACTAAAGAATTCAAAAAATAACTTGTGGTGGCATTCACTCACTCATTACAGAAAAATAAGCATCCAGCATTACTCTCAATAAGAATATAGGACATTGAAAGATTTTAGAACCCAGGGCATTTTACAAAGAGCTGCTGCCTGATGCAGGACTCTTTTCAGAAACAAGGTCTCCAAGAACACACACTTTGTGCCCAGACATCAGGCTTCAGAACAACACACTTCCCACCAGAGGAACTACCATCTTTAGGCAGAATGGAGGAAAACGTTTCTTTGGGGTTTTTTTTCTCTTCTGCTCAATCTTCAGGCAGAATTTCCTTTACACCAAACACAACCATCTTATAGTTTCACATAATGTTTAAGTTGGAAATGCATTGGCACCAAAATAATCATCTCCACCTCAGACTCCTTCCTTACCCCACGCCAGCCTCTCCTTGCACTGGCATAAGGGTTGTTACAAGTGGAGAAACTGGTCTGGGTTACCGGTGACCTGACAGTATTTCTCTGGCCCTTCTTCTGGTGGCTTCCTTTAGGTTTCTGCAGCTTTCAGTGTAAATCCAGCTCTGGCTTTATGAGCCCTGTCTCTCACCAGAGGTTTCCTCTAGGCCTGAACTAGACATTTTTTCTCTACAAGTTAACTGCCAGGTCATCTTTTATTATTCCTTTAATGTTATTAACCCTGACCTGATATTAATGTTACAAAGTAATAGTCACAGTAAGTTAAAACTACTGCTCGGGGAGTGTGGGAGGAGAAACAGAACTTGAGAGACTTCTGCTGCCAAAAAATTGTATTGTAGTTTGCTCACAGCTCCTGGTGCTCAGGCCAGTGCTCTGCACTCTCTGTAACTACTCTTAAAGGCCTTGGGAAACATTCAAATTCAATTTGAACCCCTCAATTCTGATGTAGAGTCTCTCAATGCCAACAAAACAACAGCCATAGGAAATCTCAGTGCAATGGGAATAGTAGCTCCTGATTTACTCTTCACTGCTGATGGCCTTCTGCACACAATGGCACTGCAGCTGTGCTACTCTGTGACATCTTGAGGGGGAAAGAAAGGATTTTATAAAAGCCAAGCTAAAAGCACTGTTTTAATAAATTTTTTTAAGTGTATAAAGCTTTAATTATCACAACCCAGCTGGAAAGCTTATAAATATTTGAATAGCAGTAAGATGTAGTTTACTTTTACATATATCTTGGTATAAATTGGGGTCACGTGTAATTATCTCAATGACAGTATCCACTTTGAGATTGTTTTAAGAGGATCACATTTCCTGATCAGTGTTGGGAATAACTAATATTAATGAGTGCCACTGAACCTTTAATGTACTTCCTTTTTATTCTTTAAAAGGATTACTTATGTTCAGAGCTTCATTCATATTGGAATAGGCTGTTCCATGTCACTTTTTGTGACAAGTACTAGAGTTCTGTTTTATTCTGTGGTTCCAAAGATAATTGGCAATGTTTAACTAAATATCAAATATGATTCCCCATGAAGGTTTTAAACCTGAATTTTGAGTGTATAAATGTGAGAGATGTTTTGACTATTTTACTTGAGATGTTCTTACACTACCACTGAAAACTATATTTAGCTGTTGAAGTTATAGGTTCATCTTTAAAATGCTACCAAGGTCAAAATATTTTCCTGGGGAAAAACATTAGCTGTAACTCAAAAAGAAAAAATACTTTAACTTACCACAATGGAATCTTTCTGTTTTGATCAAGAGTCTTAAATATCAGATATAATTTAGAAGAATTTTAGTCTGAGTGAAACTCCTTTGTGCACTAATTATATGTGTTATAGGTCTTCCCTTAAAAACACTGCATTATTCCCAGTTGCTGTTTTCTGGTGATTCATACTAGATTCACTTCCCATTACAACCCACTGTCATTCAATGCACCTTCAACTCAGAGCCAGCCAGGATTACCAGTGTGACATCCCCACTGGGGATCTCACTAGAAAATCAGGTGCTCCAGATTCTATTAATTTCATTCATAATTACCAGTGGATGAGATCCTCCACCTTGCATGTCTGTTAACAGCTTCTTCTATGTTTCTCACTGTCTTATTTAGTACAGACTAATATTTAGTCCAGCATGATGACAAATATTTACCTGTATAAACATGCTTGCTTGGTGTAAACCACAGAGGAAAGTAAATGTGAACTAAACTTGTCACCTTACTGTATTCCTGTTATGCCTTGGTACTGTTCGTACCAAGGTTTTACATTTTGGTTGTATGGATTTCTTTGGCAAGAATACTTTTTAAATTTGTTTCAGATTCCATGGCAACTATAGGATGAAGGGAGTTTGCAGTTCCAACCAAGCACCAAACACAATCTCAAATTTGCTATCCACCTGGCAGGCAGATATTTGAAACAAATGGTTCGTGTAGAGGAACTATATCCTACATGGGACAACTTCCAACTGCTATTGAGGCAACACTTCTGTTCTTTAAAGTATTCTTTATGAAAATGTTCAAGAAGCATCAGCTGATCCAGCAGGAATTCACCCCACAAATGCTGAGATTTACATCACTGTCTAAAGCAACAATACTCACTGCAGACATGAACATCATTGTGTGTTACAGATCCCTTCCCCTCCTGCTTCCGTAACACCCTCACACACCCAACACTGCAGTGGAAGTCAGTCCAGTTCAGCAACTAAAAACTTACTCCAAATACTCAATCAGATCAGAATTTCTCTATTTTTAAGCAATGATAATTGTTGAAATGAACAGTCAGGAACTACAAGCAACTTGACATGTTAGAAATGCTTCAAGACAGTAGGTAAATGCGATCCTACAGTTGTTCACATCTCTTAGATGAAAACAGTTGAATTTAGAATGAAATTTATACTGAAGCATAAAGACAATCCGTTTACCAGTTCTGGCAGCTCGTGCTTTGCTTTTGACTCCAGTAGCTCCATAAGCCTTTGGTAAGCTCGTTAAGCATTGTCTGGCTTTCCTTTTTTTTTTTGTTTGAAATGTCTGTTTCCCCAGAAAAAGGAAAGGACTGGCACACACAGTATGCTGCAACTTGTTGCATCCTGAGTTTAGGATGGAGGTTCTTGCACTGAGGAAGCATCTGTGCTGTGCTCCTTTCTCATTTGGATTTAAACAGCATATTCCTCACTGTTACTCCTGGGTACCGTGGCCTGGGAGTTCAAAACAAGTCCTGGTCTCGTAACACCTGGCTGTAGGTTCTGGTGCTCCCACACACACATATTCCCACTGCATCCACACAATACTTCAGTTACAAACCTCTACACCGTGAACTATTATGAATTTCATTCCAGTCTCTTGGAAGCCTACAGTTTACATCAGTAGCTCCCATCTAGGCCTCCACTGCAAAACCACCACCTCCTACAATATGGAGAGTAATTTCTGATAGAAACACCAAGTTCCAGGACAGAAATCCTCCTCTTCCAGGGGTTATATTATTAGATGAAGAGTTGTCCTCTTCATTGTGGCTTCCAGTGCTTCACTGAGATTGTAGATTCCATTGGAATCTTATTCAGGATGGATTCCTTTAAAAAAATTTTTCCTGATTGTTTAATTTCCTGTCACAGTAACCATGGTGATAAGCTGTGCAGGAATTAAGAATAATTTGAAATATATTGAATAGATAAAGTCATCCCATGTCCATTGTAGTGCGTGACATCCTTCAGATATTAACTCACAACACTGTTATTGTTGAGGTCCAGAGGACTTCCATAAATACTACTAAAGGAATTGATCCAGCTCCCAGCTTTAGCAGGAAGCATCTGCTACCACTTAAAGTACAGTATTTCACTTTTCTGGCCCAGCTCCAAAGTACCGCATCACATATGGGCAAGTCCCAGAGCTTTCTATTTATTTATTTAAGAGGAGAATTAAAGCCCAGAACTAGAGCATTATCCACGGTTATTACCAATGCACTTGTGCTGGAAAGGTTTTAAGGATTTATTCAGCAGTATCAGGAGCAGTTCTATAGGCTGCTTCTCCATTTTATGTTCTTTGCATTACTGTGCAGTGTGGGGTTTCTGTAATTCTATTGTGCCATTTGCATTCACTCAAGTAGGTGAATTTTAAAGATAAAATGCTTCAAGGAACATACATATGCCATGCTATATTTGGAATGAAAAATGAGGAGAAGAGTTTGCAAACAAGAATATAAGTAAGCTGGATATATCATAAACAGAATACAGGAAAAATCATTCTTTAATCACAGGCAGCAAGACATCATTATCTTGGAGTTCAGGTTGCTAAGCAACTTAGCTGGTACAAAACCTACAGCACAGAAACCTTACTGCTAATGAACTCTTAAGTGTGGTAAATGTCCAAAGTAACAGGGATTAAACTGATAACATTATATTTCATATACTCCCTTATCTGTACAAGCCAGGCAAGTCATAGTCTCATTCCCATTTTTCACTCTGTTAATTTTTCATTTTGTTGAGCCCTTTATGACTGTGCAGTAATATGGTACAGAAAATGTAGTCTAAAGGACAATGTGCACAATGGATAGTAGAATAAATAGCAAGGGATGGCAGAATTTTCAAGACAGATTTTCCATTGAAACACAGACTATGGACAGTGTCTTACCTGAAGACCTCTTGTGTGCTGCTCCTGACTTCATTCATAAAAATCCCATAGCTGTAGAAATTGAGGACCTTTTAGGAATTTTGGTCTTCGGGTCCAAACCCTACTTGTCAGTCCAGGTCCACCAGTTAATTTGTCTTAAAGACAAAACTTCTGGAAACTATTAGCAGAAAGATAAAACAAGTAGATAATAGTAAATCTCCTTTAAAACACTCCATGGACACACTGAATGTGTCATAGTAATTACAAATGGCCCTCCAGGTATTTACTAAATAAGCCTTTGATGTGAAAAGATGCTGAACACAACAAAATTATGACCAGAGTTCATCATGTAGCTCTTATTTATAAGAAAATAAGTCAGGATATGTGAAGCAGAGAACAGGAGTGGGAGGCAAAGGAGACCACACTAAAATTTTTGGTTTTCTCAGAAGAGGCTGAAATCCTCCTCATTCCCATCAAAACAAAATCCTACAATTTCAGGAACTCACTCCCTGGCTTCTTTCAGCCCTGCCCACATCCCTGAGCACTGAGTTTGTCTGGAGCTGACAGTGGTGTCCCCAGAGTTTGAATGTGACCCCTCAGTCATTATGGGGCTGAGCTCCTCTCTATGACCAAGCTGCTAAAACAACCCTAAAACCACCATCCCTCATCCTGGAGCAGAGCTGGGTGGGCTGTGGCTGGACACAGCCTTCCCTTGTACAACGTGCTCCTCCTGCTTCTGTTCCTTACCTGTATTCCAGATTATTATTATTATTATAAGTCTCAGGGGGGAAAAAAAAAGGCCAATTCAAGACAGTGTTACCTAATGAAGGCCATGTCTCAAGCAAAGAATTCCACAAGTTCAGACAATGGCACTGTCAACTTCAAAATTCAATTGTTTTACCTGATGAAATAAGATTTATTGGGTCAGTGTTCAGCTTCTTGGGCACTCTATTCTGCAGTTCAGACTATGGGGAGAAGTGTAATAAAAGTTAGAATAAATGCATTTAAAGGTGATTTAGAACCTGAGTTAAACAACCTTATTTCCCATATGCCTTTGAATCATCAAGGCTGCAACAGCCCTTACACTAACACAGTCTCTTAACTGTAGGGCTGCAATTACTTATAAAATATGACCTGTGTAACCCTTCAGATTATTTTTTCTGGATCCTTGTTGCCTCAATACTCATCCCAAGGGCTTTTCATCTCAAGCATTTTTCCTCAGCTGCTCCACTGACCATAAAGCATCACAGCCAGACAGAGAGGGGAAGACATTAAACACCCAGTGAAAGATCTCTGCTGACTTCAGTAAACATTAGATCAAACAAATAACCATGCATCAAACTCTGCCTCGATTAATGGGCTTCAGAGAAACATATTTCATAAGCAAAGCTCACACAAAGAAAACATTCATCCTTGTTTCTCTGAACTTTTCATGGATGGAGCATGGAATTAGAGCACTGTGGCAGTGATCTTTTCTGTTGGTTACCAACACGTGACCATGAGCAGGAGAGTTATTACACCGATTTCTCTAGGAAGCACAGAAGAAGTTCGATAACGAACTGTCCAGGGAGTATGGGTTGTCTTTATAAAACCTGGAGGAGAATACAAGTCTCCTGCATCCCAACTGAATGTCTAGGCCAACAGATCAGTTTTACCAACACTGGGACAGCTCTCCCTTTAATGGGTATCAGCTGCCTGGCCTCTATCACCTATGCTCTTTAACCAGCTTTAAATAATTTATTCTGACTGTCCTCCCAGGCTGTGCCTCGGGCAGTTTGAACTGCCAGATTTCTTTGCCATGAGTCTACCTTTCACTGGATGACACCCACTTGAAGTCCATCTTTCTTCTTCTTTTACTCCTGTGCTCAAAAGGGAAGATTGTTGATCTCTAATGACATTACTCACTCCAGTGTAGGAAGTTTGGTTCATTTGGACTAAGAACTCTGCAAACCCATGAGTGGTAATAATTTGTGTAATAATAGCTGTAGATTGTTCTCTGTGGATTTTTTTCTTCTTCAGTACCATTTATAAACACTACTTATAACCAAGCTCATGGTTCCACCTTATTTAAGAGCTGTTTAATGTAATGGCTTTCCTGTTTTGCTCTCTCTGTGCTCAGGGAAGGGAAGGAAAATCCGAGAAGGAGAAAAGAGAGCCATCATTTTGATAGCTCTGCAGTAATGAATAGTTATTGCTACTTCCAGACTCCTTAGCTAAACGACCCATCTAGTGATTACCACATCCCTGGAGTGACTGAACTTGTGATCCCTGTGTGGTCTCCCCTCAAGGGCACCTGTTTAACTTCCAGGCAGCAGCAGTTATCTCCCTCTGATCAGACCCTGTTCCTTCTCATCCTCAGCAGGGTATTGACCTGAAGCCTCCTTGTAAATCCTGCCGATCGTTCTCCACTGTTCCGAGTGCAATCCAGCAGCTGCAGAACGCTCCCCTCAGAGGGGAACAGAAAAGGAGCTGGTAACTGCCTCACTTTGCAGTGCAAAATAAGAAGTTTTAAGGACAAAGGCACTAGGGGAAAAGCAGATAAGTGACTGTAAATGACTCGTATAAATGATAATCAAACAGAGACTCGCATCAACTTTACCCACTCCTGGAGTGAGCACGGATTTCTTTTCCGAAGGGTGTGGGGTAGGGCTCTCTCCACTCATTTACCCTTTTTTTCCTTCTTCCTTCTTAAGATGGAAGAAACAAGTACTTGAGGCTGAACTGAATCCACCCCAGTACTCTGGCAGGATGTGTTTGCTCTTCTCCACGAAGTTTGCACTTCAAAGGAGTGAGATACACCTGGCACAGTTTGGTACCTACCTGGTGACTGCATCCCGCTGCAGAGGAGTGGATGCAAACTGCCTTGGATGGCACCAAGTGGAGAGAAGGAATGCACTGGCCCAGCACTATTCGCCTCCCTTCCCCTGGCCCTACAGACCATATCTGCTCATTCCACTTTTTGTGTGACAGGTTGTTTATCAGTAAAACCATTTCACTCACCTCTATTTCATTTGATGCACCCTGCAGACAGACCCCTGGGGTTCATCCTCCCAGAGCTCTGACACTGGACACCTTTTCCCACTTGGCTGTGACTCTCTGTCACACGTATTAGGGATCCATGTCAGCTCGTGATTCACTTTCTACGAGCATCCTGTCTTGTTCCAGCAGGAACTGGAAGGCTTATATAACGATAATTCCCTGTTCCTCAGCTGCTCCACGCTCCCATAGCATCTCACATGGCAAGACTCCTTTTGAAACTTCTCCCTGGCAGCCTGCTCTGGTCTCCCGCAGAGAACCTGAAAAATAACATTTCTTTCCCTGTAATGTTCCTTTGCAACATTTCCTGTAGTTTTACAGCAGACAAGATTAAAAAGAAACAAAACTCCATGACCAGCAGGGAGCTCTGCACTGGGTGACAATCTGAGGTGCAATTGTGCAATAAGGGATTGTCAGGGTGGCAGTTTGTTACAGCTTTGCAGGGAACAGTGTGTGACAATGCAGTTATATTTAGAGACTGTCACTCAACTGCGAAACCTCCACTGCCTTGGTCAGAAGTCTCCCCAGTGCTTCAGCATGTTTGTCCTTTATGCTTAACTCACATTTCAGAGTCGAACTGTGGAAGAGAAGTTCTATTCCTTCCTCATTTAACACCCCAGCAATTTCTTTTAAACTGTACAAGTGTTTGGTTTTGGTTTTAGCTCAAACTTTCCCTCTTGTGCAGGATGTTGGGCTGCAAATGGTACATGAACTAGGGACTTACCTTTCTCCTTCATCCATTTTAAAGGCTCTGAAGAACTGTATATTCCTGACAAAAAAATACATAATTACATAAAATGAACATAAATTCAATAAAAATAATAATAAAATTATAATATAAACATGAACACAATAATAATAAATTAACTCTGAGATAATTGTTATCTCTAGAATTATCTCTATGAATAATTATCTCTATTTCAAATATGGTAAAGTATTATTTCCTTGGGTACACGAAGAAGCTTTGCTATAATATCTACAGGAGCTGATTTTTATCCTTCTAATCTCACAATCATCATTAATGTTTTTAATTCCACATTGTAGCTACCAAAAATCTCAGGATACACAGCAAAAATTACATCCTCTAGGTTCTGTATCAATTTCCATGGGCTTGATTTGTGGGATCCTATTACCATTGCCACCAGTTCATTGGACTATGTCCAGTTCTCAGTAGCCTACGCTGTAAATACTAAAGATATTGAGATCAAAAACATTTTTATTCTAAACTCCATATAAAACTTGAAGTTTTGAGGTTGTTTTTTGGTTAGTTGTTTGGTTGGGGTTTTTTGATGAAAAATATGACTTAAACAGAAGGGGAACTTGGATTTCACAACCAGCCAATTAACTCTTTTCATGAGAATTTACAAAGTGTGCCTATGAAAAGTTTACTAAACCAAACAGGTATACTTAGCCCTGAAAAACATTTCTGGTTCCAGTAGCTGAGACATAATTTATGAAAAAAACACTTGCAGAGCTTCCATTAGATAGAGCTTGATGCATTTTGTGCCCCTTTAGACTCGCATCTCAAATTCCAGCTGTGTGCTAGTGCTTCAAGCCAAGAAATGAACCCGACTGCCCAGCTTTGCAGCTGTAATGGCTTCATATTTGATGATACTTACCCCCTATTTAGTCTTGCAAAGCACAAGAGGACTATGTTTAGGATTTTTTAAGAACTGAGCTGAGCCAGCAGAGCTGTGGCTCACGAGACCTGTGCTGCTGCACTGGTGTTACAAGCAAAGCCTGCTCAGCCCTTGGAGTTATGAGTTCCCCAAATACTTTATCCTTTACAAATGGCTGTACCCTACATTAACTGCAGGAGTAGGTGTTCAGTTTTATCATACGATTTCAAACCATACTACTGCAATTTATTTCACTGAGCTGACTAAGCTTCCTGTGGGAACTGGTGCCAAGCTTGGTGCTGCAGGTGGGGTGGGACAGAATCAGTGCTGACCCCAATACTGCAGCATTAACTAAAAGTTTCCCTAATTCACAGGATTATGCTATAGCCATGTTGTACTTTAAGTCATAAATTGCTACTTTTAACTCTGTTTCTGAAGTATAGTGAGCTTCAGAAGAAATTCTGTTTGTAATGGCTGAAACCTTATTTTGCCATTTGATGTTAACATAATCAATGTGAGTTTTCTTATATTATTCTGGTTTTGCCAAAGAAGATTTTATCCTTACTGCATCATCAGTAGAACATCCAGTTTACAGGAGTTATGGTAAAAGTGAACTACATTATTTTGCAAGCTAATAGTCTTGAAATACATCAGTGTAGCAACAGCAAACACAGAGCTCACAGAAACACCCTACGTTTTGGTAAATACGATCATTATTCCTCACTTCTTGTTGCTCTTGTGCCTGCAGCCAAATGAAGGCTGAACTGTTGATTATATCCACTGTAACTCCTGGCACTGACCTTTTCCAGCTACTGTTATTCTTTTACTGAACCATCCAATAGTTACTAAGAGCAGAGATGAAGAGCATTGGAAATATTTTCTTGTGCATGTTTACTCCAACATGTTTATGCAGTTTCATTAGGTTTAACAGAAGCTGGCTGGTTTGATATCTCTGCTGTACTATATAGTGTTCTTTCATCTGTAGGTCTTACAGTTTATTAACAACTGGTGTTAGGCTAAAAAGGTGGAAGACACACGAAAGTGGAATCTTTAACAACTAAGTTACATGTTGGGTAACAGAGGGTTTGGGGCCACTCCCAAATATTTTGTTCTAGGCCTCCAAAAAAAAGGGGGACTGAGGCTGCCAGACAGAATGAAACCAGGAGAAAGTTCCTTCCTGCCCCAGAGCCGTAGGAAAAGCAATTCAATCAGAAGGTGTCTCTTCCTGCCCCCACTGTGAGAGGAGAAGGAACAATTCTGACTTACTAGGTCAGCATAGTCTGCAAGGCTTTGCAGAATAACAAAGATGCAAGTTCTTTCCTGTGCCTGAGGCTTGCCCTCTCAAAAAGACATAAATATAAATCATACACACATAAATATATATATTCATTAATTTTATACTTTGCTGAGCACTTTCAGAGATACTATAACAGCTGGGCAGAGCAGGGAATGTATCTTCAAAAGTATTAAAAAAAAAATATTGCTGAACACTGTTTAATGTTTCCACAAAAGTAATGCATCTCTCATATGTACCAATGCACTGCAAAACATATTTGGATGGCTGGTTTGTCTGGTTTGAGCAGAGTTAACCTGACCTTGGAGAGAATTCTTTTCAGCTATTTAACTCTTCTCATATGACCTCAAATGTAGCCACTTTCTATCTCCCACACTAAACAGTGGCTCTTTTGTCACCACAAATTTGTTGGGTGGAACTGGACGTGCAATAATGACTTTTTGCAAGAAATCAGATTAAGAAGCTAATCAGGGAAAACCATTTTTTTGTGTTTTAATACTTTTGAAACAAAGTAAAAATGGAGAATATATCAAGCTCATTTCAGCTTAAGGGGGTGAGCGTAAAGCTGTCTTACGTTACAGAAAGCTTTCTACTCTTTCAGAAAGACAGTCAGAATAGGGCATGCTAATAATGTGGCATTTGGGAAAACGTATGTATTATTTTAAGGCTAATTGGATAAATTGCCATCATTAAGACCTTGATAATGGCTAGGTGTAATGCAGCTGCTCAGGTATATAATAATAGTATGATGCCTGCTCTTTGGGTTTGGTTTTTTTTTTTTTCCCCAAGAAAATGCTGTAGTTTGACTCAAGCACTGGTGACAGAACAGGCTGGTTGTCACCACATCTCAACCTGGGGGACAGAATTCAGCTCTTAGAAATCATGTAATTGGTGGCTTGCTTCGAAACCAGAGAAATTAGAATCAGTATTACCCAAAAAAATCTCTCTAGGATGCAGATTGAGAGAATTAATAACATACATATAATTTATATTTAAATCATACCTGAACCAAACTCAGAGCAAAGCAGGAGGCAAACACAGAGCTCAATTCCGGAGATGCAGGAGCTAGTTCCACTGAGCATTTTGGTTCCACCAGGCTCTGTGGGGACCACCGAGTTTATATTCCCCCAAATCTAGGCATTTATAGGGCACTTGGATCAGGAGTGTGGCTGGCTTGCCCTGTCTTATGGGAAATAAAGGCAGAGAGGTGCTTTCAGAGATGATGCAAGCCTTAGGTGGGGATCAAAACCCTGGAAGAACTAATCCCTCCCTTATTTCTAGTCTTAACTGAGGTAAATGGGTTCAGTTTAGGACTTTGAAAAGGTTGGATCCATAATGCTTGTCTTGATCAAGTTTTAAAACACGCAAGAGAATTTTTACAAGTAATTTTCATAGGCTGATTTGAGCACAAGTAGCCACTGGAAATAGAAATTCTATTTTATCAGCAGACAAAGTAAATACTTACCAAATTAATACACAAGTCCCTAGTAGATTTACATTTTTTTCTCTTTTCCCTACTAATGTTTAAGTTTGCTGGTGTCCAAATGACCCAACAGAAAATTTTGAAGGAAGTCATTATTACCCAGAGCACAAAAGGATAAAGTAGTCAAAAAATTGGTCTTCTTTGAATGGAATTTAAGTGGCACATTTCATCTTAATATTTCTGATTCTACAGCCACATCAATAAGAAGATCTATTTATTACGTTGACCAGCATTTCTGGAAAAAAAAAAATCAGCATCAGAATAGCTCTTTTGTCTTTAAAGATTTCACGATGGCAGTTGAAAAGGTGTCATTTGTTTTTAACATATTTAATCCACACTTAATTACGAAAGGAAACCATGTAATCCACTTAATGAGTTGGAGCTAAAAATAGCAAAAAGAGGTACTAAAATACATAATGTATTTTGGCAGCCGCTTATATTTGGGGAAATAATAAATTCCATCCAAGAAATAAAGAATTGAGAGAGGAAGCAAATTCTCATTGTGCGCCTGAAGTCTGAGGGGCACCAACAATCTTCAGAGCCAACAGCTCAAGATCTCATTAAACCATACAATCCTTTATGCATATTAAAACACTAAGCTCATTGCTTAGATGTGCTGCAAAAGTGTAAAATCTCACTTAGTTCTACTTTCCTGTCCAGCTTTACCAAAGTGCTTTTGAACTGGAAAGCTGCTCTGAGAACTTCTGGACTGCATTATTTTCCTTCTCAGATTGGGGAAATCCATCCACACTTGGTTTGGTCCTGAGAATTGTAGGTATTCTGTCAGCAAAGGATTCTATGATCAGTTCACAACATAACATGTGCTATAAAGCCCTAAGCATGTTAAAAATGATGGGCAGACAGCAGGTTTTCACATCCTGAGGTTGCACAATACTTCTCATCACACGTGAATGTTCTTTGCATCAGTAATTATCTACTGTGTACAGTCTGTATATCTGCAGTCCGTAAAACTGTAAAAAATGAAGTTGTCTTCAGCTAAATGAGTCTCTTCTAGAATAAAAGTGTCATCTTGTTCCCTGAAAAAAGTGAAAGAAATGAAGAAATAAAAATTGAGGGAAACAGGTGTAAAGGTGTTAAATATACAGTAGTTAGTTCAATTAAATGCTATTTAAAGAATAAGCAGTTCTAAAGACGTTTACTTGATTCTTCATCCAAGTGTGTTACAACATAATTTGATCACTATCCACCCTTGGGTATGTGTTGACCCTGAATATGAACATGAAGCAATCCATAACCAATTCAAGAGCTGGAAGCTCCAGATCTAAGGCTGGAAGTCAAGTTCACCTTTTTAAAAAGTGAAATAACTAACCACTGCAAATAAGTGGTAGCTTCTCTGGCATTTGAACTCTCAAATCAAGATTAAATATCTTTTGGGTCCTTTTCTGAAGCCACCAAGGCTTCTCCTGTATTCCAACGAGTGTCCCCAAGAGGTGACACTCCCAAAGACAGATATTGAGCCCCTAAAGGAGTCAAGACCAAGCCCAGGCATGAAAATCTTTACCAATTAATATGAGAATTCCAAGATACTTTCAAGTGAATAGGACTGGAGCCTTCAAAAATTAATGGACTGTATCATATGAAGCTGCCAACATGAGGCAAACAGAGATCCTTAAGTACATCCTCCCCTGTATGCATAAATCAATCTGTAATAACAACTCCTACTGCTGCACTAAACTTTTCCTTCCAGATACTTACTTGGAAAACAGGAACATGCCTCCTCATGTGCCCATTAAAAACAATCAGTGTTGTTGATACCTTCTCAGGTGATTTAATCCCTGTGTGTGTTCTTACCTTTCTTTAACAATTTGTATGATGCCTTTCCTCATTTTTATTCACTTATTAGCACAGCTTGCAATTACTTTGGGAAGGGGAAGAAAAGAAAAATAACCTCAGACCGATGGGATGGAAAAAGCTTAACAAAAGAAGGCAAGAAGAGGCAGACTTGCTTGGTCTCAGAGCAGTTGCCATGGCACTGCATCTCACTTGTCTACAGATTTATTCTCTGGCAGGTAGCAGCAGGCACAGGAGTCAGTTTTCATCCTCTCTAGGAGAGGAAATTTATTTTCCCCTCACCTCTTGGGCACTAGAACTCCACCTTGTTCATAGTGCCAAGAAATACTGAACTGACCCTGAATTCCACATGCAGTAGGAGTTCAGCCTACACCATTTCCCACACTGGCTCCTCTCATTTTCAGCCTCTCACCTTCACCACTAAACCTGTCCCAGTGAACCTCTCTCCAAAACTTTTGCAGTGTTTTGCGCAGCAAAGCAATTCCTGTTGCTCCACTAGTTTTAATCCTCTTGAATCTACAACATACCTCTTCCTTTCTTCAGTGAAATTTGACTTATCCAAGTGACCAGGAAGACACTGAAAAAGTTCAAATATTATCTTCAGAATAATTTTTTAAACATTTTCAATGATTGCACTTGTCAAACTATATAATGTCAAAGAAGTCCTCCTTCTACAACTTAACCTCGTGGAACAAGCTGATAAAAAGACCGATTTCCTGCAGCCTCAAGGGAAGCTCTTTGGGTGCACTTTGTCTCTTTCACCTAAATGACATCACCTATGCTCAGTATTTCCAACAGTCATTTCTGCTTTTGAGAGATTTCAATCTCTGCTGGCTGTACTCCCAGCTCCCATTTTTAGCACCAGAATCAAAGGTATGCCTTGTCACCTCCTAACAAAAAAAAAAAATAAGGTTTCAAGTTTGTCAGATCTCCCCCCTCTGTCAAACTTGTTCTTCTCTTCCATCATGAGAACATTCAAACCTGTTTCTCCTTTAGCTAAGCTCTTGCTAAATCCTCTCTGCTTTCACGTTATTCTATAAACCTGTTTTCCTCTCTCTCTGATCCTGAAACCATAGTAGATAGTTTTGACATTTACCCCTTTTCCTGCTTGTCACCCCGAGTTCTTTGGTTTATTGGGAATACAGCTGCCAACCACCCCACCCTCAGCACCTGCTTTTGCCACTCTTTTATCTTTGACATCACATTTAGGCTTTTTGTTTTCAGCTTCAAAAGTCTCCAGCTCTTACCTGAACTGGTATCTCAGGCTTTAGCTTGGCCAGTGGTGCCCTCTGAGCTCTCCACTGCCAATATCCTGTGTTTTCAGAGTGTTTTCTGTCAGTACTCTGGGTAATCACATGGAAGCAATACAGCTTCCCTGCCACAGTTGCACACATCATTAGCTCAACATTACTTCATATTTTTGGTAACAAGGGGATGAAGCAAAACCGCTATCTTGAGTCAGGTGCCAAAACAAGGCCTTTGCCCTCAGAAGTCCCTCTACTTTCCAGCTGGACACAGAACTGTAACAAATGTGCTGCTCTGAACTGCTTTCATTCCATTTGAGAAAATAAAAATCTCAGAAACTTTCAAGCCACTTCACAACCTTGGCACTTCAGGGCTTGAGCAATGAGGGGCAAACAGAACCCATGATTAAGATTTGTTCTTTAATTCTTTGTGCCTCCTGCCCTTCCTTTGCTGAGGCTCTCTCATCAGAAGCCCACTGCCTCAAACTAGAACTTGCAGCCCTGTAACTACCTCAGACTGTTTAGAACAATGGCGTTATTTAGATACTGGATGGTCTGTAGTACACCTTTCCTTCCCTTTCAGAGCAGCATATGATTATAATCACCAGCTTTAAAACCCAGTAACAAACACAGCATGGGGAAACGCTGATTGCATAACTTGGCAATCCGGAGGTCAGAGTTCCAGGCCTGTTCCAGCCAGGCTGTGTGACCCACTGTCAGATTCCACATGCAACTAATTCCTGCATAAGCAATAAAAATACCTGAGCTCAAGCTACTTACAAGGCTTATCTCCATGTCTAGCCACACTCCAGTTCTGCAGCCTCACATCTTCACTTTATACCTTTCTCCTTCTTACATTTTTCAGTGAATTTGCTTTAGTCAGACCGGGGCACTTCTCGCATTTGCTTTCCATGAGTACTTCAACAATTGAGTTTTCCTGACATAAATGCCTATGGAGAAGGAATGAATGTCAAGGTCTTAAGCCAAAGCATTTGTGTCAACCTAACATATGATTCAATGCAGAGATGATGTGCATTCTGTCACTCAGTAAATGGAAAGAAACACACCATTGTGATTTATGATTGAGCACCCCTGAGCAACACAGCTTGGAAATGAAAAACTAGCAGAGAGTTCTCTGCAGTGTAAAAAGGGGAAGGCAGGGCATGAAAAGGGGAAATGGAAAAATACATGTGGAATCTAAATTATTAAATAAGGTTAATGAAAAATATGATACGGTGCTTTTAGAAATCTTGAGCTTTTGGTCTCTCATTAGTTTTGAGCATGAATTTCAATATACCAGTTGTGAGCCATCTTTCTTTCCTGAGTTTCTTTCCACTGTCTTTGCTATTCCCGTTCCTGGTGAAAGCAGTAGGTCTTCATGGTTATCACTCATGTTCCTCTACTACCTTTCCAAATTACATTTCCATTCCATCACAAACCTCTGTCTCCTCTCCTCAATTTATACTGCATTGTTGAGTAAACTTTACCAGAACAGGGATTTTCATACCTTGTTTTATAAATATTTATGCCTTTGGAGAAAAAAGTTAAATATGGATAGTGACATCCAGTTAATTCTATTTCCAGAGCTGGACAAGCTGCAAAACAGCTTAATGCAAGTGACAATAATGCAAATATAGACAAAAAATGGAGTAATCACATCAGTATTTATGCAAAATAAATTATAAAAAATGAAATGTGCATATTTTACTAAAATGCAAACTATATATGGCCCATTAAATCCTGATTTTAATGTCCTCATTACTGTTAAATGATTTGCTTCTCGTGCACCATTTAGGAAAAACAGTCAGTTAATGGCACTATATTGGAGTTAAAATTATGACTTTTTTTTTAAATTAAGCATGCTCAGAAAGTCTGTTCTGTAAGAGCACTGCTGAAAACATGATTACTAGAAAAACACTAGGATGAGAAGTGTCTTTCCCCAGCAGTATCTCTGTAATATTGCGTTCCCATTCTCTCTTGAAAGTGAAACCTGTGTATAGGATTTAGTAACTTTTCCCCATTTTAGTTTCAGTTTCTCTATTCTTGCAAGAGAAGGCAAGAGGAAGACAACACTGACAGATATTTCAACAGCTATTTATTCATTGCAGAAGTGCTCTGCTTCCAATAGATGGTGAAAACCTGAGCTGGGGAGGAAAAAAAAACAAACATAGAAGAGAAAAAATCAAGCCCTGGACTGCAGTGCAAATAGTCTTACAAACAATGATGTTGCTTTACTTACCCAGCCTTGCAGCCAACTTCTCAACTTGCCCAGGTGTCCATTTTTTACATCTAAAAATTCTCGGGAAATGAGGCTTTGCTTTGTGCTTACCTCTAGCCCTATTTTGTCAATCCCAAAGCATTTTTAGAGAAATACATGTTATAATTTCCACTTTAATAAGATCATACAGGCATAGACCAGTTTGGGTTGAAAGGGCCCTTTAAAGGCCATCCAGCCCAACCTCCCCTGCAGTGAGCAGGGACAACTTCACCTGGATCAGGCTGCTCAAAGCCCCATCCAACCTGACTGAACATTTTCAGGGATGGGAACTTCTTTATTAGTCATTTTCTTTTGCCTGCAGAGGTGAGGGCAGCCCTGAAGTGCTGCTGGGGCTGGGGGGGGCAGGGCCCATGTGCCAGCAGAGTAACAAAAACCAGACCTCTCCTGCACTGCTTGGGAGTAACTTTATTCCCATCATTAGGATTAAGTGAGGCTGCTCTCACATTCTGAGTCAGGCACAAATTCCTGCACAGACCAATAGAACATTCTACTTCTTATCAGTTCTACTGCCAAAATATCCTAATCATAGAACCAGATCTTTCCTCTTCAGCTACTGGTGAAGAGAGATGCACTGATTTACTGGGTAAGACATGAATACACTCCCTCAAGAGATTTATTTAAAACTTTGACCTACCTTTTCTCTGGCTCTCTCTGAACAAGAGACCTGAGAACACTTCTCCTGCATAAGAACTTCTATTTTAGCAGAGTACAGCTCAGTTTGAGGAAGCCCAGCAATGGACTTTTCTCCCCTCACTGTGGGGTTCACACAGAGTTCAGGAACTTGGGGAAAAAAAAAAAAATTAATGCCTGCTTTTACATACTATTCCTTGAATAAACTAAAGTTAGAAATGCCACAAAATTAACACTCTTTGGGTCTAACCTGGAATACAATTGTTAATCCAAGATCAGTATGAAGATCCAATATTATGTACTCCAAAAAGTCAAAGATACTTCTGTAGTGTAGGCAAATGATATATTTTAATAAAATAATTTACATTGCCCTGAATTAAACCCTAGAAATGTAAAGATACACCTTTTACTGGCCCTACAAACAAGTAAATTGAACACTCTGTCTGTTTTTTTCTGGCACAGAGTACACACAGTGGCCCATCAGCCCCCAAGGCAGCCCAGGACCAGCCAGGATATTCCATTTGCTCAGTTATAAGGCAAAAGAGGAAGGCAGGCAAGTGTGCTGCACAAAATTATCAGACAGGGAAAAGTGTGGAAGGGTATAAATCCCTAAGGAAGTCTGTGTTCTAATGCACAAGAAATCACTGGTTACTTCCACAGTCACAGTTTTTATTTTATTCATTGTACTTACTAGAATAATGGAATAAAAATACCTTTGAAATGGATGCAGTCCTGAAGTAATTAAGGCATTTTCATGATCCACAGGTTTGTTACAGAGAAAAGTCTTTTCCATTTATCTCTTCCCAGTAATGCCAGCTTGCATCGAGAGGTGAAATCAAAAACCCATCATGAAAACCTACTTTGAAGAACTTGGTTCTAATCTTCAACCCTCAGGGTTTGTTTTTTCATTTGTTTATTCACTCTCTAGGGAACAGGCAAAGTAGAAGAAACTTCCCACTTTACTGTGTTCTCATGGCCTTAATTTTCAACACTTCAGTCCCAGCAGGTCACTGCAACTTCACTGCGAATTTCTCAGTTTCCTGTACTGCATGAAAATATGGTCACCAAGAGGGTTTCCCCTCACAAGCAATCAGCTGTAAAAGGGAGGGAGAGTTGTCCTTGGGATTCCATCAGCTAGAACTGGGCTGAAGTGCCCCCCAGCTGGTTACACCCAACCAACTGCACAACTGCTGGCCCCTCTGTGCCAGGTTGGACAAATCTCTGTATCAGCTGCGGGACTCCTGCACCCCTTCCCCTCTCAATACAATGTTTGATCATATTTTATTATCGTTAGCATCTGTGTGTATATTCTACACTTCGAAGAACTGATCCAGCTATTCTTACGAGGTTGTACATACAGAACTGGCCACATCCTCACATTTTAAAAGTCTAAATTTACGGTCATAACATATTAAAAAAGTAAAAAACCTTACCGCTACCTGAGATAAAAAAAAAAAGTTATCTTATTGAAGGAACTTCCAACCCTACTGGCATGCCTGTTTGAGCCAAAACTTTAAAAACTCCTTGTACTGAACAGATTTGATTGATATTTTACAGTAATGCTTCTGTCAGGGAAGCATCCAATGGGAGCCAGCTACTATATGGATTCTAACATGGCTTGCCAAATTTTACTAGTGTTTTCAATGTCCACACAAGAAATTACCCATTAAATTTATAGACCAATTTTATGCTAACTGTACTCATCATAGTCTGTGAGGAAACTAGGTAATTGGGTTGTTGTACTTCTATCTTTAGAAATAAATTAGAATTCCCGCTTAGTTAGAATAATTTAAAATGTCTGACTGTGCCTGTTCAAAGCATCCATTAACAAATCCTGGCTTCTCCTTGACTTCCCACTGCATTAAACAGGCCATTTCTGTATACAAGACAAAGCAGCTAATCAACTGGAAGTTGAAAATAAATATGCAGGGAGCAGGCACACAAACCACAGTGTTAAAATACATTTGCCTTATGCCAAGATTCATTTGTAAATTCATCAAGTGTTACACTTACTAAGTCATGTTGATATGTTTTCAAGATGGTTAACTGCTCGAAAACAAATAATATTTACAGTGCCGTTAAATGGACTTATTCAGCAATACACAAAGGCACAAACTGAATAAGTGGGTGTACAGAAGCATTTGCGTTGCTGCAGCACTCAGGGCTGTGCTCTGGTGAAAGGTGGCCCTGCCCACGGCAGGAGGGTTGGAACTAGCTGAGCTTTAAGGTCCCCTCCACTCCAAAGGATTTTATGATTCTGTGATCTGACCCTCAGATCCTTTTACAGCAATTTCAAGACTTCTAAAATTGTGCACAGTCTCTCTGTGACTGTTGCAGTAGAACAAAGCCGAGCTGAATAGTATAAAATGCCAGAAAGGAGTGCAGAGACTGAGTAATTTTTTATTTGTGAAGATATGCCAACCCTCTGCAGGGAATCACTTCCCTGCACTCAAGAAGCCTTCAGGTTCATAAACCTGAATGTTTTCCCAAAGAGGAACAACTAAGTCTAATCCAAACATATCTCAGAGGCTAACAAATAATCATACCACTACCACCTTATAATTTCATATGTTAGGATAGCTAACCACAGAGTTATGAATTAAATTCTAAGGGATAATAAACTTTTAGCTACCAGAGAGTACCAGCCAAAGTTACCATGCTGTAAAATGCCTTGAACAGGGATGCAATCATCCGATCCATTCAGTGTTCAAAGTTGCACTTTCCACACAATAAAGATTCAGTAGGTGAGGACGAAAAAAAAAACCCACAACTGAAAAACCCAAACCAAAACTGTGAGCTCCTACTTGGGAAGCTCACAAACATAAAGAACAGAACAGATGTTTTAGTTTGTTTTGTGAAAGGTGGTAATGGCAGATCAGTCATCCATGCATCAAACAAGTGTTCTGCTGCCTGTTGACTCAAACAGCGCTGTGACAGCACCACAGCTCCTCCTGAGAATGCCACCAAAGTCGAATCCTGGAGGCAAAAATCAGCTGAGGAATGCTTTGTTAAAGATGTGATTAACAAAATCTCTTGGCAGTAGCTCTGCTATCTTTTGGAATTCCAGAAGCAATTACAGGTAAAAGAAATTCCCAGACAAAAAAATGAGGCATGGACAGAATCCAATGCAAAATGTTAAGTGGACACTGAGTTATAAGACTTTGGTTTCTATTTTGAACTTGGCCATCTGTGAAGTTCAGCATTAATTTACCATCTAAATCTTGCTACAGCTGCTGCCCCAGAAGACCAATATTACTCTAAGATTGGGCATTCTGCTGTTGAGTCAGAAAAGATACTGCCTGGGAATATAATCATCAAATCTAAAGTGCTACTTAATGGGAATTACATTTTTACTTTAAAAAGTGAAAGCGACTCTGATATTAGGAAATAACAGCCAGAGTTCTGTGACAGATACAAGTTCTGCATCAAGTTAAAGCAGTCAGTAGTTCTAGGACTGGACTAAAGTAATAGATCTTCACAAAAATAAAAGTAGAATACATAGTAGAAAAGAGGTGGGAGACTTCAAAACATCCCTTAAGCAGTTTTTGGAAAGAAATTATTCCTGGCACCTGGATGCTACAGGAGGACTTTGTAGAGATCAGATGATGGAGGAGCTAAAAAAGGGGTGTTACATACAACCATCAACGGCTCAGGTCAGGGAGAAAACAATTCCAGGGAGAAAAAACAGCAATTCCATTATCAACAAAAATGTCAAGTTACTAGTTATTAAACCTGTTACCCAGCAGATTCCCTCAGTAAATTGTTAATTTTGAATAGTATTTCCATGGGGTAAAGTAATATTTTAATATTAGGGTGCTTTACCTTAGAAGTAAACAATTTAAGCTTAGAGATTCAATTAATACATGTACTAAATAAAGAGTCACTTTTTTTAAGTTGTTGATTTAGCTAAAAAGGTGGTATTTTATATATAGGATCATACAATGGTTTGGGTTGATAGGGATGTTAAAGCTCATCTTGTTCCAAGCCCTTGTCATGGGCAGGGACAGCTTGCACTAGACCAAGTTGCTCCAAGCCCCATCCAACCCGGCCTTGAGCACTTCCAGGGATGGGCGATCCATAACTTCTCTGGGCACCCTGTGCCAAGGCTTCACCACCTTCACAGGGAAGAATTTCTTCCTCATATCTAATCTAAACTTGACCCCTGTCACTTTAAAGCCATCACCCCTAGTCCTGTCACTCCATGCCCTTGTGGAAAGTCCCTCACCAGCTCTCTTGCAACCCCTTCAGGTACTGAAAGGCTGCCAAAACATCCAGCTGAAATGTATCCAACTCCAGCCAATCACAAACACTTTGATGCCAAATAACATTCCCCAGTATTCACCATTCACTGTTTCAAAATAAGCTTCCAAACAGGATCATTTTTTCCAAGAAGGACTTAGTCTCTTAATCAATGTGCCTTGTACCCCAAGGAACAGCTCCAGATCATGGGGGAAATCCACATGGATTAACCTTGCTGAAAACTCCTGGACATCAGCTGCCATGACAGAAACAAGAGTGAAATGTATGTGAACAGAATACCCCAGACCAAGAGGGTGTTTGCTCAAAATCTGGTAAGATTGTCTGCAAATGAAGACATGAAACAGTAACCAGGCAGTTACCAAGAGATCTCAGGTGGGAAAGAAGAATCAGCTTAAAAATCAAGTGTAAAAAGCACTAACGTTTCTAACAGTGAGAAGAGAGCAGTGAAAACCTGGTCTGACATTAGGAAGGTGCTCTCTGGCACCTCAAGCTCTACTAAGGCCTGAGGGAGAATCCTCCCCTGCACGCCTGGCATGGGCTGGGAACACAGGGAGCAACACGGACAGGCTGCTCCTGGAGGTGTCTCACCTCCTGTTAGAGGGACAGAGGTGAGCACGAACCTGCAAACTCAGGGTGGGGAGCTGCTGGAGGAGGGTGTTTAGGTATCTGAAGGTTTTGTAAGGGTCTAGCAGTCATTAAACTGTGATATTGCTGCTATTAATCCTGCATGTATAGTTCATGGGCTGTTAATTACAAGCCATCAACAAATCACCAACCACTTCAATTCTAACTTGATTTAAGCCACGAGTTTTTCACCCCTACAGGGAGCACATGCACTCCCTTTAGTGTTTTCTGCTTGACACTGATATGTGGCCTTCAGTTAAACTTAACTTTCTCAGTTTTTTCTTTTTTTTTTAATTCTCTTTTTCCTTCCCCTGAGGGCCCCCAAGGTATTCAGGAAATCAACACCGAGGTACACAGGTCGCATTTGCTTCAGTTCCCAGACTGATTCCATGCAAACTACTGCAATAATTGCACGGCCCTAAAGTAATGGCTCCAAAACCTGGGCCAAAATAGGTCATGTCTTTGAAAAGTAGATATTAAATTCTTGGGTTGGACAAATGAAAATTGAAGAGGTTTAACATATATGCTAGCTTTCTTAAACAAGATGCTCTAATGAATTTATTCCACTAGATCAGGTTTTTGCTTCAGGAAATTCCAATTAAGTAACATATGAAAGCTTGGTGTGTTTCTCTCCTTCCAACTAACAAAGTTCAGTATTAGCTCTTGGTTTTTCTAGCAAACATTAAAAGATTGTCATTCATATTTCTTTTTTAAGCAGAGTAGAAAAAATACAGTTAAATTTAATTCCGTATGCTTCACTTCTGTACTTCTGCTGATGACACTTATAAATTAGAGGTAATGAAGGATCCTTTCCCATCTTTTAACTTCACAAATTCTCAGTCTTTTGAAAGCACAGAACATAGGGATGAGATTCTAAACAGACTTGCATAAGTCTGTCAGTGTATAATCAAAGACACAGCCCAAGCAGGCTCACTGATCTATGACTCAGACCCTAAAATAAAATACTAATATTCATTAAGTGTACATGTGCTTCTTCTAAACTTATTTTTATTGATGGGCTCCTAACTTTTGATTAGCCAGAATAATTATTTTTTCATTATTCTGCTATCAGGAGGAAAACATTCAGTATTGTGCATAAAGATTTTTAAAATGAACTAAGCTTACAAGAGACGTTATGTCACCTTAGCAACTACTTTTTAGAAGTTACTTACTCTGCAAAAGCTGACTCTGAACATGCACATAAGAGTTTAAAATAACTTCTAGGCTACCAACTGGCAACCACATTCTTCTTCATTACAATTTTAGAAAGCCATAAAGACTTTTAAATCTGAAAGAGGGAATTAAAAGGAAACAGAGCCTTATGTGACAAAAACAGCTTTTCATAGTAAAGTGTTTTCAAAGTATTTCATTCAAGTGCCTAGTGGAAATCAGAGTAACCTAGAATTTCAAGAACAAATACTACAGAAAAAAAAACCCCACTTAATTGAAGTTAAAAATTCACATAAAAGGCAGTTATTTAAATGCAGTTAGCCAGGGAAATAACCCTTTACCTGCCAGTTACACATCCCCCAGTTCCAGCCAACACTGTCCCAACACCATATTTATTACTCCTCACTTCTACTACTCCCCAGCCTTTTTCCAAATTAATGGAATATCTAAATTTTTCCTCCCCAAGTGGTAGGAGGCAAACCACTCATCTATTTCTGTTCAGAGGGTACACTTCCCCATTACTTTGCTGTTTACATATTCCATCCCTGAAATATGGAATGAAAGAACTGGAAATCCTTCCTTTTCTCCTTAACTCAACTGAGCACAGTAGGAGCGCTTCTCCAATTAACATTTACCCAGCACATTCCACCTCCTCATTCCCTCAACACATCTGAGTCACAACCAGCTCCTCAAGTGACTGGAAATTAACCTACTAAAGCAAAGAAAAAAAGTCTAAAGTTACATTAATTTGGCACAGAACTTCACAGAAATCTTCATCTGGGAAACTGGAGAGAATCCCCCAGAAATGAGGGGATTTTATTTAAGGCAGGGAAAATCTGTAGAGAGATGCAGTATGTGGTATTGAATCCACTGATGTATTTAAAGAAAAAAAAAAAAAAGAAGAGGCTTCCACAGAAATAAGTTCTTGGTTTAGATTTATTTTTTAGAGGGCCATAAAGGTTATCAGACCACTTACAGCCTCTACCCCTTTTTCCAGGAGGGTTGCTCTTCTTTTACAAGGAAAACTAAAGATGAACTCATTCTCCTTGAATAATCATGGATTAGGCTTGTAAGCAAAAGCAGAAAAAATATTCCTGCCCTCCTTATCATGATGTTTTGTACCTTTATTTCTTATTCAGAGTGAAAGCCTGGTAGGTAAAATAACCCCCAAATTAGGATCTTCTGGATAGGAAGGTTTCTGCCTACCTGGCCTGTTGGGTTTGTGCCACACACAAGACCCGTCAAACTCCACCTGCTGGATAACCTTAAAAAAAGTCTCAGGAAAAAAGCTTTAAAAAGGCTTAAAAAAAGCTTTTGTTCCACCAGTATTGATACACCACCCTGATGCTATGATAAACCTGATTGAACTGTGTATTTGATCACATGTTCTTCATCCTTTTCTATTCAACCCATCTCTACCTGTGCCAAAATCACGTGGAACCTCTGGGCAGATATTTTTTCTAAACTCCTCATGTTAATGGGCAGTATTTTTAATTAATAACAATTTTTCATAATGCATTTATAGACAGGAAAAGTTATAGCTCCATGTCACAGCTAAGGAGAAAATTATACTTCTTGTTTTCAGCCTCTAACACAGAAAAGCAGAAAGTAATGTGTAAACGTAATTTAAAACTAGTATTTAGATATAAAGTATCATCTTTAATTATTCAACTCTCAAACACTTCAGACAGGAACTTTTTACCCATAATTTCCAACTCACAAAAGCAGTAATAATTTACATCCTTTTATTTGCTGGTTTTTTTTATCTTATGGGTGTCTTATAAATACACCTGTCATAATTCTCTACTTTTGTAATATACCATTCTTTATTAAGATCTATCATCTTGGAGGAATAATCAAAAAATAAGAGAGGCGGAGATTCACCCAAGACTTGCAAATCATACCTGGAGTAGTCTGGGATACAGAAATGCTGAACGAGATGTTCCTTTTGCAAACAGTAATTTAATCAAAAGTTGGGAGAGCATGTATTCATTTAGAAAACTGCTCAAATATTTCTCTAGAAACAAAAAATAAACACCATTTTACACAGATGATGCTGTGGCAGAGGCAGTACAAAGCCATAAAGCCCTGCTGTGTGCACATTATTATCATTTCAGAATGTCACCACTAAATAAGCACAAGTGAAAACCATCTGCAATGAGAAGTTTTATAGAAGCTTCCAGACAATCGTTATTTCTGGTGAGCAACTATTTTTTTCCTCTGGAAATAAGTCCTTCTATTTTTGCCAGATCTCCAAACGAAACTGTTGCAGAACCTCTCTGGGCTGGCTTTGCCTAAAGAAAAAAAAAAAAACAAAGTAAAAAGTAAATATATACTGGATTAATTTCAAGTTAAAATGTTTTCTAGAAAGCTTTTAAAGCATCAGTTATTTAAAAAGTCAAACAGAAAATAGTTTAGTTTCACACTACCTGTGATTCGTGGTATTTCCAGCCAATCATGTAGTAGATCTGAAAGGTGGCAGGTACCGAGCCATCACTATTTCCATACATTTCTGTTGGAGAAGGAAAGGAGAGAGGAAAGGTTTAGGAAACACTTAGTTCTCAGAACACTAGAACTAAGTGTGACACATTCATCATTATGACTCCGGGTGAAAGATTTGGGACAATAAAAATATCTCACACTGGTGCATCAACACAGTTCAAATCCTGTCATTATAATTAAGGTTAAAAATAACTTATGATAATGATATTTTGTTCTGTTCCAAAGTGTTTGGGGTTTTGGGGGTTTTTTGTGGATTTTTTTTTTTCAGGCAAAGCTCAGAGAAAAAGACATAGAAAAGAAGTTGTTAAAGTCATTTCAGGTGAAGTCATTACCTCTCAAACACTGACCTCGGTATATTGCAGCAGCTGCCAACATTGTCTCCCTGTGCAGCAGAGGTTTTCTATTCCAAGAGCAATTACTCTCCCCCATACCTAAAAATATGTTTTAGCTTTAAGAAAAAGAAGATACAGCACATGCCATAAGTTAAGTGTCAGGCACTAAGGACAGATTTTTACTAAACCAGAATAAGTACAGAATCCTCTGCATTTTGCTGGAAGAGAGAACATACCACAACTAATTAGGTGAGTTTCTTACTTGTAAGAATCCAGAACTTTTAATTGCCATGCTTTGCAATTTACAGTTTGCACTGCTAGGAATGATTTCCAATTACTACTTCTTCAGCCTGAGTCTTGAAACATTTAGGCTTTCTAGTATAAGTTGAGTACAAAATTCAGACACATCACTATATTTACACATACATCTTAGGGTGTATTACTATCCTAAGAGATTCTTAACAAGAAATAAGCCAACAATTCTAATCCCCTTAATCATTTACTGCATCTGAACGTTCCTGATAAGTTTCATTTTCATTACGGAATTACTTCAAACAGCAGCTGATTCAGATAAGAAATGCCCTGCTTTGCTCTGTAATTAACACCTGTGTATGACTGACTGCTTTACAATCCATGACAAGCGCAATCAGAATACGAGCAAAATTGTTACTCCATTGTTTGCTGATAAGCAGGCTCACAGGAAGAGTTAGTATGTGGCATACAGGCTTCTGTCTCCCTTTCAGGGCTTTTCTGCTCCTTCCCCTGAACAGGCTCATTCAGAACAGGAATTCAAGTGAAGCAGAAAATTCGTAGCAGGCCACAAAGTAGCAAACTTTTGACCTGTGCTTCCCAACACAAATCTGCTGAGAGGCACAATCTCCTGACTCACTGGAGAGCAGGAAAAAAGTAATGTTTCCACTGTTACAGTAATTTATTATTTATTTATACTGCTGTGAGAAAGAATTTTTTTTATGATGAGGGTGTTAAGGAACTGGCACAGGCCTCACAGAGAGGTGTTAGATGCCCCATATCTGAAAACATTCAGGACCAGGTTGGACAAGGCTCTGAGCAACCTGATCTAGTTCAAGATGTCCCCGCTCACTGCAGGGGGCTTGCACTAGATGGCCTTTAAAGACTCCTTCCATCCCAAATGATCTGAAGTTAAGAAACACACAGTGAAACTCTTTTGGGACTGCACCACTGACTCGGAAAACATTTATGCTTCCACAAAGAATATACTTGCCTTGCAAGTCTTCCATGACCTCGAACAATCCTGGGTAGTTGACTTGGATTTCATCAGTATCCTGCAAGAATTGAGAAGCTCAGTTTTAGAGCACATCAAGCTAACCCAGCAGCATTACGCCAACCTTCAGAGCTGTTAATGGACTATTCCCTGCCCATGGCAGAGGGGTTGGAGCTGATCATCTTTAAAGGTCCCTTCCAACCCAAACCACTCTATGATTCTATTCATTCGCCTCTTCTGCTCAAACAATGTATTTCTCAGAAGAATGTACTGTCTTAACATTTCTAAAAGGTTTTGCTTAGTAGCCCAAATACAACCAAATTTTAATTGAAATGCTATTATTTTCTTCTTGCTTTCACAAGAAACAGCAAGTGTCTAAAGGCTTTTCAAGCAGGTCTAACATTCTCTGACATTTCCCTAAGAAGACCATCCAAATTCTACTGGGCCACGAGCCAAAGATACACTTCAGTTGGTCCCATTAATCACCACAAAGCCCAGAACAGCAGCAGCCCAAGCCACTTCAGAAACTTGTTCAGCAAAGGTGCACAACACACAAAAGGAAGCAGCACATTACTAATACATTAGTAAAAAGTGATTTTTATATCCCAGCAGCTCTGGATCGTTCAGTGTGATTGTTCTGTTGTTTGTAATTACCACAGTCAGGGTGTTGAAGCCAGCTCTGGACAGCAGATGCCCCAAGTCAGCGACAGCAGTGAAGGGTGACACATGAGGGGAAAACCCCCCTTCCCTCTCCAGCTCTGCCAGCTGCAAAGAGCAGCGCAGCTCGTACAGGGTGTCCCCCCCAAACATGGCTCCAATGAACACCCCATCTGGCTTGAGAACATGGTGAATCTGCAACATAGAAATAAAAATGGGCTTTGACATTATGTAATTAAAAAGTCCCTAGGACTTCGCTTTTTAATGAACTCCAAAGCAGTCGTTTTAATAGTTCTTTTAACAGATCTTTAACACTGAGTGCATTCTGCCACAGCTTCCAGTAACACTGCAAACGAATCATCTGTATGAAAAGAGACTAATTTTTCTTGAGAAATAGTAAATCTCCAGATTTACTGAGAGTTGGGAAACCTAGAAGGAACTGTAGAAATTGAGGATAAAACTATTTTCAGCGGGATACTTCTAAAACAATATCCTCGATTAATTTACTTCTGAAAATAGGGTAGATTAAGACAGATTCTACTTGCTTGTACTTTGTCAGATGAGAGCAGCAAAAGCACTTTTTAATGGCTTGATTTAAGGAAGCCTTAATTTCCAGTAGTGATCTTTCCACTTCTGAGAGACAACAGAGTAATGCAGTTTTTATTATGCCTACCCCTACTTATTTTTAACTGGCCAGAACAGCAACATCATGACTCAAACACCAAACTGCTTTCTTGTCTCCCAAGTCCTAGTGAGAAGGCCAATAAATTCATTCTTTTTTCCCTAAGAATTGGCAGCGATCCCTGGTTTAGATATCCAGAAGAGCTCTATTAGATAATCAGGCTAACAAGAGAGTTTCTTCTAAAACTTCCAGCAGTTTTAAAAGAAAAACATTTCCAATTGTTTCTTAATTAGGTATTAATCAAGCTACCTTTCCCATGCTAGCAAAAAAGCCTTTCCTTGACAGGTAAGAATATTAAGCAGTTAAAGGCAGTTTCCATTAGTTAGAGTCAGTGGTACCAGCACAGGAAATGAGCATCCATGATGAAAATTGGCCAAGAAAACCAGTTCCCCACACTGTGTGGGACATTATATTGTATTTATTGTGGAGGTAAAAATGCATGACACTCTCTAGAACACTTAAATTCCAGTGACAATTATATATTTCTTTCCAAGTACTTTTTTTCTTTAAGTACTGAGAGCATTCCAATTTATTATTTCTGTAACAGTAGGGTACTCCTATTCCTGCCAACAGGTGAAGGAATAGCACTGGAATGACTAATCAATTTGAAATAAATGAAAAAATAATAAACTGGTTAAAATACTTCTTGCTCTTGCTCCAAGGTTTTGATATGACTGAAGTTTACATCTGCAGTAAATAGATGAACTAATCTAAAATAGTTTTTTTTTTCAGAAACATTTTTGTTTTTCTGTCCTCAACAAATATTTGCTTTGTTTCAAAATGAAAAAGCCTTGCTCTGTATTGCCTCTGGTGACCTTAGTTACCATGATCACAGCTGTTCAGAATTCAAAATATTACATAAACACATTGTTTCAGTCATTTATTCCAAATTGATTTGAGGCAGTAAATTAACAGCAATATCAAGTGATGCTCCTCAAGCTGCCAAAAATATTGCAAAAAATATTCGTGTGCAACATGAGCTATTTCTGTGGCTCTTATTTAAAGAAGACCTGGAAATACAGAGTGCTCTCAATGCAAGTGATGGCTCTTAGTATTAAAAAACAGTTTCTTTCTTACCTCTTTAAAAGCTTTAGGAAGGTCATTCACCCAGTGCAAACTGAAATAACAGAAGCATACATTTTCTAGTCATACATTTAATAAAATTTAGGGAATGCACCTAACTGTTTCATTAACTAAGTAAGTTCCAGGAGCCAAAGCCACAAACTAGTTTCTCAAGCTACAACAGTTCTGAAATACCTGCCTAAAAGTGGTATTAAAAAACCCCAAAAGTTGGTAAAAACAGGGGTTTTTTTCCTTTTAGGTTTTTTTTGTTAAGTTGAGAAGATTCCAGTTCTGGAGACTAGTTTGTCAAAATACAGGGAAGAGAGAAACTACAAATGTTTTGAATGAAAACAAACAAACCAACTAGGAAGAAGCACCAGGACAGAAGATTTTCCTAATGCAAGCTCATATTAACTATTCAAGTACATTCCTTACTGCTCTTTAATGGACTATTAACCTTTTTTGTCTTTATTTACTTTCAGCTACTCTGAAAAGAATGTTATCTAACATTTTTAACAAAGCAAAACAAAATAAATTATTAATGCATACCTTAAGCTGCTAACAACAAGGTCAAACGTGTTTTCTTTGAAAGGAAGGAATTCCTCATCAGCTACAACCTTGACCGTGGGGATTTCGGTTTCTACAGCATTTTTCTAATGTTGGGTTAGAAGAAAAACAACACCAGAAACTCATTTCTTCTGCTTTTCTGTATTACAGAATTGAAACACATTCAAAAAGCTACTTACCAAAGCATTCTCTGCCACATCAACTTGAATAAGTTTTTCAACTGTTTCCTGAAACAAAATTTTAAAAGCCTATTAAGTATTTAAATTGTTTCCTAAGTGGACTAAAGTCACTTTTGCAAATGTTTACAGCAATTTATAATAACTTAGAAAGAGTCCCTTCACCACTTGATAAAAGCTTTATATAAAGCAGAAAGCATTTTTCCCCACCCAACATGGCACTTATTCCCAGGGAGAGCAGGTGAGGCAGAAAGGGTAACAGAAAACACATTCTGCATTTTTAGGCATGAGTTTAGCTAAATATAAACCGCCAAGGAAGCACCTTTAGTTACGGCATGGTTCATGAAGGGGAAGCTGTTCACGGCTTAAAAGTTTCCATAATTATGCTTCTCTTTTACAACTGTGTCGAATAAATTGATCAAAAAACATGTATACTCCTACTCAAAACTGAAAGTTCACTGTCATATAATGAAGAGCTTCCCTTGCACTATCATTTGTCAAGTTCTCACTGGCAATAAATTAAGAATGGCCTGCAAAACACACAGCTTTGGTCTATACCTACAGGTATGAAGGGGAAAGGGAAGGAAGATTTACCTCATCAAGACCCAGAAGATTGACTTAAGTTATAACTGAGCCCTATTTGAAAATGGAGAGGTGCATATGAACTCACTCGAAACACTTTTAAGAAAAAAGAGCCAGTACCTTGGTTAAATGCTGAGCTATATAACCTCGTCCAGAGCCAACATCCAAAGCCAGAGAAAACGTTCTAAAGGACAAGATTAGCAAAACAAAACACAATCAAGACTTAAGAACATTTTACGTTCTAGACTATGTTAAGTTTCTCCTGCTAATTCCTAAAGGCCTCATGAAACTCAGCTCATGGAGCATACTCCTGTGGGACCGCGTGGAAGGAGCTCCCCATCCAGCGGTTCTCACCTGGTGATGTCGAACACCCTGTCCGCGATCCTGCCGCCGACCTGGGGAGAGAGCCCGCGGTCAATTAGGATCAATTAGGCTGCAAAAGATCTCTGAGACCATCGAGTCCAACCTGTGATCGAACACCACCTTGTCAACCAAACCCTGGCACCGAGTGCCACGTCTGGCCTTTCCTTAAAGACCTTCAGGGATGGAGACTCCACCACCTCTATGGGCAGCCCATTCCAACGTCTAATCACCCCTCCTGTGGAGAAATTCTTCCCGATGCCCAGTCTCAACCTCCCCTGGCGCAGTTTGAGACTGTGCCCTCTCATCATGTCGCCAGTTCCCTGCGAACAGAGCCCGACTTCCCCCGGCTACACCCTTCTGTCAGGGAATTGTAGGGAGCGAGAAGGTCACCCCCGAGCCTCCTTATTTCCAGGCTGAGCCCTCCCACCTCCCTCAGCCGCTCCCCATCAGACTTGTGCTCCACATCCACCAACAGCCCCTCACTGTCGGCCCCGAAGCGAGAGTGCCAGCATCGGGAACAGCCCCAGCCCTGCCCTGCCCGCCCCGCACCTCCTCCCGCAGGTAATCGCACTTAGCGGGCTCGGCCTGGAGCGCCGCCCAGTTCTTCTGCTTCCGCTTCAGCCGCCGGTCAAAGGGGCTCAGAGCACCCGGGGTCGCAGCAGGAGGAGAAGGCAGAGAAGCGGCCAAAGCCCGTCGCGGCAGAGCGCAAAGCGACCCGCGCCATCCCACCCTCAGCGCCGGGCGGGACAGGCCCCTCATGGCCCGGCCTCGCACCGCCCCCCGCGCATGCGCCCCGGCTGGGCGCCGTGTCCCGCCGCGGCTCCCGTAGCGCCGCCGGAAGTGGAGGGGAAGCGGCGGCGTGGTGGGAACGGCGAGCGGCGGGGCTGGACCGGGCCGGGCAAGGTGGGTGTGAGCGGGGCCGCTCTGGGGCTCCTGTGGGGGCTGTGTTTGCTGCTGAGGTCGGGGAAGGAACGGCAGGGAGTGTAGGGGTTGCCGCAGCTGCGAGGGGCACCGGGCAGAGCTCGCCCAAGGTCTGTGCGTGGATCTGGTGGGGAGTCACCAAGGGCTGTGTATGCAGCCAGTGCGGTGTATTTGTTGTGTTCCCGTTGGTCTGGGTTGGAAGGGATGTTAAAGCTCATCCAGTTCCAATCCCCTGCCTTCGGCAGGGACACCTTCCACTAGATCAGGTTGCTCAGAGCCCCATTCAACCTGATCTTGAACATTTCCAGGCATGGGACATCCACAGTTTTTCTGGGCAACCTGTGCCAGGGCCTCACCACCCTCTCTGTAAAGAACTTCCTTCTGATCTGTAATCAAAACCCACGCTCTGTTAGTATGAATCCATTCGCCCATGTGCTGTCACTCCAGGTCCTTGTAAATAGTCCCTCTCCATCTTTCATGTAGGTTCCCTTCAGGTACTAGAAGGCCACAATTAGGTCATTCCTAAGCCTTCTTTTTTCCAGGCTCAACAATCCCAATTCTCTCAGCCTTTCCCCATAGCAGAGATGCTCCATCCCTGTTGGTGGCCTCCCCTGGACTCGCTCCAACAGGTCCATGTCCTTCCTGTGCTGGAGGTCCCAGACGTGGAGGCAGCCCTGCAGGTGGGGGCTCACCTGAGCAGAGCAGAGGGACAGAATCCCTCCCTTTACCTGCTGCCCACACTGCTTTGGATGCAGCCCAGGACACCACTGCTGAGGAAGCAAAGATTTGTGGTCTCGAAGATTTGAGACCGTGGTAGTTACAGGTCTGTTTGTGACTCATTTAAATCTGCTGCTGCAGCAAAGCCAGCAGGGTGCCAGGTTCCATCCACAAGGGCATCACCAGCAGAGATAACGAACCATCACCTCACTCAGTGCTTGTCAGGCTACACCTGGAATCCTGAGTTCAGTTTTGGCCCCTGCCATACCAAAAAGATGGACAGGCTGCATATGGTCCAGAAAACGGCCACAGGGATGACCAAAAGACTGCGAAGGTGCCGTGTGAGGAAAGGCTGAGGGAGGTGGGTTTGTTCCATCTTGAGAAAAAGGCTCAGAGGAGACCTTATCCCCATGTTTCAGTATTTAAGGGATGGCTGCAGAGAAGATGGAGACTCCCTTTTTACAAGGAGTCACATGCAAAAGGCAAGGGGTAATGGATACAAGTTACTCCTGGGGAGATTCCATTTAGACACCAGAGGAAAATTTTCCTCAATGACAACAATGAGCCATTGGAACAATCTCCCCAGGGCAGTGGTGGATTCCCAGCAATGGACACCTGTAAGATTTGGCTGGACAAGGTGCTGAAACATCTTATCTAGACTGAGCCTTTCCAAGAAAGGTTGGACCAGATGATCTTTGAGTTGCCTTCCAACCTGCTGGTCTCTGATGCCATGAAATTGCCCTATGTGCCTTTGGAAACAACTTTTCAGGTATAGGTTAGAAATCCAACTTTGTTTGATCCTTTAATTTTATTTTTTTTTTTCAGTTACCTATCTGAATCTTTATTAATTGGTTTTTTTTGAAATCAGAAGTGTTTGGTTTGTTTCCATATTGTAGATGTCCAAGTCAAAAATGTCATCCCAGGAGGAAATCCTGAGCGATGGGCGGTTCAGCTGCGTCGCAAGGGATCCCAGGTTTTGGGAGATGCCCGAAAAAGAGCGGAAAGTCAAGATTGACAAACGATTCCGAGCTATGTTTCATGACAAGAAGTTTAAGCTGAGATACACAGTGGATAAAAGAGGTCGTCCTGTTAACTTTTCCTCCACGGAGAACCTCAGGAAGTTTTATGCCTTGTCGGAATCTGACTCTGATCTTTCAGAGAGTGAAGAGCACACTGAAAAGCAAAAAAAGTTAAAGAAAAAAAAAGCTAAAGGTAAAGCAGAAACAGATTCTGCAAAGCCACCTGCTGGTGGTCTCCCAAAGGACAACAAAATAAACAAACAAGGGGTGGAGCAAACATGTGAAGTGGAGACAAAACTAAATGACCTTAAAAAGGAAGTCAAAAAAACCAAATCTAAACTCAACTTGAAAGAGGACTCAAAGAAAACTGCAGTGGAAGTTGATCACTCTCAGGGAAACAAGGGCCTTTTAGCCAAAGGGGGAAACAAGCAAGGAGATGCATCAGGAGGAAGATCGATTTCAAATCAGAAGAAGCAAAAGTCTCCACAAGACAGAGGTATTGAATCAGTGAAAGCTCCCAGGAGGGACCATTCCCTGGGAGGGAAACTACAAGGACCAGGTTAGTTGTTCAAATAACAAGTAGAATTCATCTATGTTTGCTTGGATGCTGATGCTATCCACGGAAGATCTTTTGTGAGATCAGTTATAAAAAAAGCTGCCTGACTCAGATTCAGTGTTGCTGAAGGATTGGAGTTGGTCAGCTCTGTATAGAATCAGTGCTGATTTTTCAGTAAGACTGTGAACATCCCTGTCCTTTGAATTGCTGGAGCTGAAATTTTTGGTTAGTTAGAAAAGTAAAATGTCTAATAGCTTATAAACTACTGTATTTATCAAACCAAACAGCAAATATGTGGTCTGATACCGTGAAGGCTTCAGCACATGACAGTCTGTTGACTGAAAATGTAAAGATGGCAGGATTGAGCCATTAATATTAGAGAGGATTAGAGAGATGTCTTAAAGAAAAACTTTCTTTTGGTTGCTTATGCACGTGTATAGCCTACATTATTGAATTCTGATTTTTTCATGTTAATTCTATACATAAAAGAGCAGAATATTTCATTAGAATTGAGATTGATAATGCAATTGTGGGCCTAAAGAGCAATTTACTCAGATAAGAGCAATCAAGGCAAACAGAAGAGGCAACACTGATGTTTTATGTTATTTGCACTTCCCTGGTGTAATTTGTTCCTCCATCGTTACACCTTTCAGGGGTCCTGTAAATATGCATTAAGGAAGCCTAAAGTTTTCCTTTTTCTAAAGAATCATATGCAATTCCACCCTAAATATAGGTATCTAATGTTTATCTCTCTGTGCGCAGACACCTGTGAGCAAAGTGTAAAAAGGAAAAGCCAATTAGAGGAAGAAACTTCTGCAAGTGAAGGTGTAGAATCGGGAGAAGAGGAGCCAGAAGAAGACGATGGGGAACCAGACAAGGAAGAGGAGCCAGGAGAAGACGAAGAAACAGGTGAAGAAGACAGTGATTCAGAAGATGATGAAGAAAGTGATAGTGGGCCTGATCTAGCTAGAGGCATAGGGAATATTGAAACCAGCTCAGAGGACGACGAGGACTTAAATGACCTGTTTCCAAAGGAGCCAGAGATCGAGCATTCCTGGCGCGAGCTGGATAAAGATGCCCCTCGTGGAGATGAGGTAACAGTACTTTCCAGGTGAAAAGTTGCTACATGACAAGCTCAGAAACGTGATGAGTTCATTACAGACCGTCATCTGTGGAACAGTTTGTGGCAGTATTTTTCAGAGAGGTTTCTCAGCCTTTTAGTTACAGAATGCAAGCAATGATGAAATCAGGACCAAGACTTGTGATTTGCACTGGTGACTCCCCCGTCCCTCTCAGGTGAGCAGACTCACCTAGAGATAAGCTGTCTGCAAGGGGAAAAAAACAAACAGAATCGAGCTTTTCAGAAATTCCAGCATTTAAATAGGACTGTTCTTGTTCACTGGTGTTTTTTTCACTTTTTGTTTTATATTTAGTTATTTAAGAAATAACTAAAGTCTCACACTTTAAGAAATTAAGACATCATTAGATAGTGAAGAAGGACTTTACAACTAGCACAGTGTCTATGAAATGACAGTACTCTTGTGCTGTCACAATACCTTGATATTAGTTGTTGTTGTGACTAACAATATAAGATGATAACAAAATCCTAATTGTTGATGTTCTCACTGCAACATCTGAGGATTTTATTTTTTTCAGCAAAGTTTATTGCCAACTTTGATTTTTACAATGGAGTTCTGCTAGAGCATTGTGTATTCCCCACAAAAGTCAGGAATTAAACCTATGAACTTTATGTCCTTTTTTTTTTCCCAGATTACCAGTAGATTGGCAGTCTGTAATATGGATTGGGATAGGCTGAAGGCTAAGGATTTGCTGGCTCTATTTACTTCTTTCACACCCAAAGGAGGAACAGTATTTTCTGTTAAGGTAAGATCTGATTTCTAAAAGGAGTACTGGCTTTTACTGTAAAAAAAAGAAAAATACAAAATAAGACAGTTCTGTGGAGAAACAAAAGAGAGATTAACATGTTAAATGAGAAACTGTGTTGCAATTTTAACTTGCTGTGTTAGAAATAAATGTGCTGCTTTTCAGCACTGGGCACTTATTTGGTAGAGGCCAAAGCCATTGATTTCTCATATTTATGAGCTTGGCTCTAAGTGCTGTTTTTCTGAGACTAATAGTGAAGTTCTCAAAGTTTAGGAGGAGGAGACTACATTTCCTTGGTTTAAGTTTAATTTTCAGTGTTTTTATGATAGATAACCCAATCTTAAACCTGGCTATTTCTAAGTGCATTCCAACCCTCTTACCATTGCACAAAACTTACTGCTTTTCACCACTTGTAAGTTATTAGTAGATTGGTGGGCTTCTGATCAATTAAGTTATATTTTTCCATTTTTGGTGTCTGCCTCCAGCTTTCTGAGAAATGTTAGTCAAGATACCCCTTTCTGAAAAGGGTCAAAGTGGAATGAACAAAGTCAGGGTTCCTGTTGTTCTTCATCTGTCTCAAAATATACTCATTCCTGGCAGGCAGTTTGGTTATTCTGCTGTCTTTTCCGTACATTAAAATTAGGATATTAAAGGTTATGGAATTGATCCCTTTACTGATTTTAAATAAAAAACATGAAGTCTAAAATCCTGGTGAGACATTTTTGATGTACGTTACATCACTACAGTTAAAAATTTAGTTTTGTGTTTGTTGTATTTGTAGATTTATCCTTCAGAGTTTGGAAAAGAGAGATTGAAAGAGGAAGAACAAAAAGGACCTGTGGAACTGTTTGAGCTTCCAGAGAATACCACGGAGGAGGATGGGTATTTATATCTTCAAATGAGAAATATATCATGTTTAATTCTCAGTGAAAATCCCAGTCAAGTTTCCAGAAGTTTGTATGTGGAAGTCCCCTGTGGACACCTCAGTTTTGTAGGTTTTTCGAGTGACGTTTTACAACTGGCCCTGGTTCTTTTCAGTGCGTTTAATAAATGCATTCTGATGAAACTTGAGAAGATTTGCTTGTTGATAAGTGAGCTCAAAATTCATAGAGTGTAGCTCATTGGAGTAATCAGTGAAAGGAATGAGAGCTTAACACAGCATTTCTCCTCTACAAATTCCTGCAGTAAACTCCCCTTGGTGCTCACTGTCAAAATTCTTATCTGTCAATCAGCAGGGACCTAAACTTAGGCCAAGAATTCCCAGACTGAGATTTCTTGAGTGCTTTAAGCAGCAGTCCTGGCTTACCAGGACTTAACCCATTGTCCAGGCACGTCTTTTTTGCCCTATTTTTTTTTTTTTTTTTTTTTTTAGCTTTTGTTAAAGGTTTTGCTTTTATATTTTTCCAGAATTTCCAGATGTTTGGCAGCCTGGCCGGGACCATATTTTTATAATACATCCTGCTGGACTGCCCTGCATTTAGAAAATCTGGATTCTTCAAAAATAAAGGAAGAACCCTTGGCAGAAAGTTCCTAATGCATCAGAGGACACTTTATAAAACTGAATAGAAACTGGTGGAACCTCGTGCCATTTAATCTCATCACGAGATTGGGAGAGTGCTTGACTGGTGCATGTTTTTAATAAATATTTTAAATTTCGAATTAAAATATTTTGCAGTTGAGAAGTTGTTAAAGCCAGCTCTCCTGACGGTGGTGTTTTCTTCACTTTTGCAGGATTTATAGGGAAAAACTGCGGGAATATCAGTTTAAGCGACTGAAATACTTCTATGCAGTTGTAGAATGTGATTCTCCTCAAACAGCCAATAAAATTTATGAGGAATGTGATGGACTGGAATTTGAAAGTAGCTGTTCTTTCATAGACCTGAGGTAACTCCACTGGTGACATTTTTACATGTTGGGCCGGGGAGGGAGAATTAAAAACAGTTGAAAATATTTTGGAGACAGTTATATTGACTTTATTCTGTAACCAAAATGAGGTCTGAAGATAAATTGGGCATCCAGTGGGTTGCTGAGTTTTCCTTTGGTTCTTTTTTCTTGTTTTTGACCATTGGAATATGGGAAGTTTGAGAGCATCTCTGCACAGAGAAATTATTTTCAGAGAAGCCAGATAAAACAGTCTGGTCACATCTTCAGCCTTTTGGTACAACTAAGTAAAGGGATAGGATTTAGAAAACAAAACAACGACATACTGTTGCTTTTTTCTTTTTCTCTTTTGTTTCCCCAAGGGTCCAGAAGTGGCATTTTTTCAGGATTGCTTCCCACAGGGCAAGAATATTGCTGCTGGGGTCATAAAGCTACAATAGATTTGTTGGCCCCTGTGAATGAGCTGGAAGCTCTAATATTTCAAAAGTCACGTTTGGGGAAGAAAGGATTCTAAATTATTATTTGCTTCATCATTAGTATTTCCTTTTGTTGCAAAAAAGCTTTTCAGTCTGAGCAGGAAAGTTACTAAATCATAAAAGGTTGTGACAGAAGCCCTGTTTGTCTTTTGGGACCCTTGTTGTGGGCATTCTTGGAAGTCAGTGGAATTTAAGTTTTTTGCTTTGAATCATTTTCTATAGGAGCTTAATGAATTTGCTTTGAACCATTTTGGAGAATATGATCTTTGCCAAGTGAACATGTAACTTTTCATCATTTTAAACATAGAAATACAATGTTTTACAACAGGCACAGCTGTTTGAAATTCTCCATTGATTTTCCTAATCTTCTGCTTTGTTAAATTTTAATCTCACATGGTGTAGAAACGTTTTTGGGTTTTTTTTAAACCAAGTTCTTCGATTGTTACCCGTGACTTTGGTCTTTTTAACATTTTTTTCCCCTACTAGTTATAATTTTAAAGATGTACCAGGCTTTCCTAAAATGTGTTGAATTTTTTTGTTTATCTGTTTCCAAATTCCCTTTTACTGACCTTTTAATTTTTAATATTAAGCTTCCTGCAAAGATGACTCTTAAAACAAAGAAAACCGCCCAAAAAAACCCACCTCTGTCCCTGTTCATACCAGACTGAAAATTGATTTACTTCCCAAAAAGGGTGTTGTTACACACAGAAAACCTATGGACAGCTGTGCAGAAGCCAGGCAGTTCATCTTACACCTCTGGAACATTTGTCCATTTTGTTCCCATTTCAGGCTTACCTGCTTTTTATTGTAGCAAATTCTTCCATGCTGATGTACCATACTGGTGAAAAGCTTAGGCTGTTTATACTATGAAATTCCCCAATGTATTTGAAGAATAACAGGTTTTACTTGCCCTGAAGATTTATTCCAGATAGTGTTACGTTTGATGAAAAGCCGAAAGATGAAGCCTCAGAAGTGAACGTAGCTGCTTATAAGCCAAAGTACTTCACATCAGCTGCTATGGGAACGTCAAAGGTACTTTTACAATGGTTTTGTAGTGTTTTCTTAATGTGTTCAGTGTTGCTGTCAGCTTGTAAATTATATCTGTAGTGGGGAAAAGATTACTGATTATCTCCACTATTTCAAAATAAAGTCGTCAAACATATTCAAAGACTTAAATGTGTTACGGACCCACAAGTGGCAGACCTGTTTTGGATTTAAAGGAGATTGGGATTCTCTGTTACAAATTAAATACTGTGTTTTAACCCAGTAAAAGTGGCACATGAAATGACTTTGTTTTTCACAGATAAATCTAATTTGCCTAAAATGGGTGTTTGTGTGTAAGTCAACAAGGGCCTTTCTGGTGGTAGTCCCAGGCTGCCCCTCCTTGTAGCAATTCACCCCTGCTCTGTCTCACTGACAGCCAACACTTCCATCTGGCCATGAAGGGAACCAGATTGGAGAAGTGATTAGTTGAGAAATAAGTACTTCCTGCTGGACCATTTTTCACTCAGATCTGTTTCATGCTCTGGTTGAGGGTGCAGTTGCAGAAATGCTTTCATTGTCCCCTGCTGTGAACGCTACGTGATTCCGGGAGTGAGTTGCTGCTGGGAGAGGAAAAGAGAGGAGTTGATGGCTGCTTCAGCACTAGTATCTGCATCCACAAAGGAATTTGACTTTACAGTGGTTTTATGTTTTGTGTGACCTGCTGTTACAGAATTCTTCAATGCATGAGGAGATTTTTTTTGTAGCTCAAACTGCTTGAAACTCACTGTAAAATAAATCCCAGAAAGTTATAATTAAATTTATTTTAGCAAATGGTTATTATAGCTAATTATTGTAGAGAGCATTACTAACAGGTTTATGTTGCTGGTATAAAATAATTGTCCCTAAAATCCAGTGTTACAAGGTTTAGTTTTAGTGTTCCACCTTCCTCAACTGGCATTCTTGTTTTTAAGGTAGATATCACGTGGGATGAGACAGATCATGAACGAGTCACATCACTCAGCAGAACTTTTAACAAAGAGGAACTTCTTGACATGGATTTTCAAGCCTATTTGGCTTCATCAAGTGAAGAAGAGGAGGAAGAGCACCAAGGTACTTTGGTAATAGATTTTGTCCATGGAGTCATTAGCTCCAGTGTTTTGAACAGAAGTTATTTAAATTTTTAATTTCCATATCTACAGAAAATGCTTTGAATGTCACCTTTTACAGGGACAATATTACACTTGTTGTGTAAAAGCTGTGGTCAGGTTCTGCTATGAAAATAACCTGCCTTTCCTCCTGAGCTAAACAGCTCTGACACTGGTGTGTGCTTATGTTTTGTGTGTGTGACCTAAAGGTGGAGGGAAACTGGGGGGAGCATGTTGGCATTTTTCTTCTCTCTTTTCAATTAGGAAATAATTAGCTTGATGACAGAACATTGACAAATGCTGAACTTTTTTTGAAAGATCCATAAGTTAGGCCTCTTACCATAGAAGCTGTAGAGTTCTTTAAATTTCCTGGACCTTGACATCCTTTTTTAGTTTATTTCTTTCTGTTTGTTTGAGTTAAATACACTTTTCTTGTGTTCCTTATACATGACAGGAAAACACATCTGTGAGTTTTTAAGATGGTATCTCTAAAGCCACCATTGATACTCATTATGCAAACCCAATTCTGATTCTCCAAGTAAACATCACTGGTGTAACCCCCAAAATTGCATCATTATTTTTGGAGACAAAGCATGTTAGCTGAATTTGGACTTTCAGCTTACTTAGAAGATTGTTAGTAAGAGTTTGTCTCTGATTTTCATTTGTCTACTGCAGGATCTCTTTATTTGGTGTATTAGTGTTTGATTAAGCCCAGTGTAACAATTATAGTTTGAGGGATTTCAAGTAGCAAGATCACATGATCTAAATCACGTGAGCCCGTTTTCTTTATTGTTGATATGGTAAATCTGTTAAAGTTGTTTTTCATCATACATTCGAATTATTTATGTAGAGAATGTGGTAGCTATTCTGTTCATTTTGTGCTGAATTCATGAAGATCTGTTGGCTTTCTGTGAAGTCTGAGTAACACTGATCAAAAATGACCCAATAGTTGGTGATTTGGAGTGATCCTAATGACTGAGCCCCTGAGTAGCTCCTTTCTGAATAGAACCTCGAACCTCTGAGCATAAAATAATTTTCTTGCTTTTTTATTTCTCCTCCTACCCCCTTTCTGTTTTTTTCAGGGTACCTTGACATCTCTTTGTCAAGTTTGGCAATACCTACTTTAATCTCTTCTTTTCTGAGATAAAATTATAGAACCATAGAACTTGTGAGTTCTTCCTTTTCAGAGGAAAAGTTCTGGTTTGAAATGTCAAGTGGTTAATGACTAAATGAATAGTAACATCTTTCAAATGCTTTTTGATTCACTTCTTCAGAATACAATGAGTATTTCATCTCACTTAGTAAGGTACATAAATCTTCTGTGTATGGTGCACCAATGTGTGATTTAACTTGCTTGTTTTCATTCTAATGTTCATCATGCTTTTATTAATATGTATAGCCTAAATTACAAGGCACGTAAAATTTCATTAAGCCTTAATCAGGTCTCTCAAGCAGAGTTAAAATTGATTTATGCTGCATTAAAGCAGGTTGTTGCAATCAGAGATGAGCTTGGAGCATGGAAAAGAACATCCCAGATTTTTCTGGTTATGGAGTTTGGAAATCTTCTGGCAGCAAACTCAGCTTGGCAATATCTTGGCAGGGTTAATGTCCATTTGTTTCTTATCTTCTCATACATAAATATCATTTACAAACAAATCATTTGTCGTGAACTTTGGGGAAGTATGGAAATGGGAGCAGGAGGTGCAGAGGGAAGAATTTCCATTTCTATCACATACAAGGTGACCATGATGTTAAGGAATAGCATCTGTGATAGGACAGTGATGAAAGCAAATAGCCATGTAAGCAATACTTCAGAACCTTAAAAGAGTAAAATTCCACTGCTGGGAAGGAAAAAAAAGTTGCCCTTGAAGTAATCTTATCACACTAATAAATTTTAAACCTGGAACTGTCTGGATTCTAATGAGGTTTTGAAAAGTAAGTTATTAATTGAGGAATTATGTTGTCATGTCTTTAATGTGTTCCTGAGGTTTTATCCATTCAGTTATGTGATACAAAACAGGATCCCATCTGTCAGGATTCCATCCAGCAGAATTCTGTGTCACTATGCACAAATGGGAAAAATCGATGTCAGCTGCTTGAATGGAAATGTAGGAGTGTGATAAGGAGGGAAAAAATGTCCTGGAGTTTTATTCATATTCTTTAAACTTATCAAAATGCTTTATTTATAAACAGGTTTTTGTTGGCCTGTTCTAATCTGTTTGGGTTTTTTTAATGGAATTTTTCAACTTTCAATATGTGCATCATGGCTGTTAGCGTTACTGTTATACAACAGTTTTGTAATGTCAAGTATTCAATGACCTGGAATGTTGTGGTTCATAGCACAAAGTGTCTCCTTTACGTTGCTCCTGAATTTTCTGTTACTCGAGTGCCTTTGTCCCAGTCGGGAAGTGTTTGTGGCGGTCACCAAATCCAGCCCATCATTGCTATTTTGACCACGAGCACCAGTGCCTTAGTGCATGGCATTTTAGATGTCCTTCAAATGAAGCGTTATGGGGTTCAGGTCTCAGCTTTTAATCTGTTTGATTTTTTTGAATCTTGGCAAGAGCAACATCTTTTCTGCTTTGCACAGCACACAGATACTGGAACAGACTATATGACAAAATGCCTTCATAGATGTATTTTTGATTAGCTGGTTTTAATTGATGGTGTGATCATACAATCACAGAATATCCTGAGTTGGAAGGGACATAATATTAGTGCTTATTGTTAAATAAAATCAGACCATTGATTAAATCTTGTTACAATTCTGAAATCTGTTCGGTGCAATAACTCTGACAACATATAGAAATTTAAATGCATATATAACATTTTATCAGATGACAGTACAGCCTTCCTTTCTCTCTCAATAAGGAGCACATGTGTTTATATTTGCTAGAACTATTACAGAAGGCTAAGACATGGAAGGTGACAGAAGTAAAACATGCAATTATTTAATATTGTCTCTGGAAAGAAGAAGCAAGAGGATTTAGCAGTTTATGAGTTGGAATTCCATGGGGATTTCAGAATAGAAATACCACAACCTGATTATTTGCTTTCTATGAGTTACCAGAAACTTGATAGAACTGATGCAGGTATTGAATACTTTTCCCAAACATCTTTGCAGGAGCTGTTGTGTTGGGTTTGGTTTTTAATTAAAGGTGCAACAACAGTCACCTGGTTTGCAAAGGGAGTTTTAAAAACTGCATCCAGTGCACACCACTCCATTTGGTTACACTACAGACCTGAAGGAAAATGCAAAAAAACCCTAAAAAAAGCCATAATTTAATGCTTGCCATTCATTTACTGTTACCTGTCTGTTTGCATTCTCTTCTTCCAGTATCCTTTCTCCCTGAAAAATATCTTATGAAAAGACATCGACTATTCTAAATAAGCTTCTTTTGATTACCTTGAATTGTAAATTTTTCTTTTTTTTGTTATCACTGGGATGAACTACTGGGAACAACTTCTTGTTGACAGAGTGCTGAGAATGTGGGAAAGTGGGGTTAAATCCCAGGGTTTTTATCATTATTTTCTTATGCAAGATTGAGGTCAGCACATTTAATTCTTCGTATCATTTGTAATACAGTGCAATAACCTCTACCTTGGGATTGCTTCTGGACTGCTGGAGTGTAGAGCTTTATATTTTTAATTCTGTGGATCTACCTGCATTGTAGGAGGGTTGTGGGTTTTTTTTCTTTTTATTTATCTGAATTTGAGTAACTGCCCTGAATAGAATTAAGCCATTTAGTGCATTTTTATGGTGTGGCTCCTCAGCATCCAAATCAGTAGCTGAATTTTCTGCTGTGCCATGAAATCATGAGAGGGAATTTTATCTTTCCATCTTTAAAAGAAATTCAGCTTTGCAGCAGACCTCTTGTCAAATGTTGCATCTGCCTTAAGTTTTCTAATCTCTTTAGTTTCTAAGGCTGCGTTTAAACATTAAAAGGAATCATTACTCAGCTGTTGTAAGATAATCCTCTTAAACTTAGAATACGATCTCTTCACAATCCTATGATTACAAGAACATGCTCTCAGCTGCCAGTCACCAATTTGATATGTTGAAATTCTACATTTGCTTATAGTTTTTATTAATTTCAACTCTTAAAAACAAACATGCCCCCACACATTGTTGTATTGGAGTGTTCCTGATCAGCCTCACGATTTTAACTTTGTTCTTTTTAGATCTTTTAGCACTTCTGTTAGTACTTTCCTTTGAAAACAATAAGAATATCCTTGTATTTTATACTCTTGAATTTCATCAGCTTTTGCCTTTTTTCTCCTTCCCAGGTTGATTGTGTTTCTCTTGCAGCGCAGCTGTTAATGCACCAGAACTTTTTGTTTTGTTGATGTGTTTTGTTCAAAAAGTCTTTGAACAAGCTGGTGGCAGAAAGCATCGCTGCCTCAATATCCAGCAGAAAGTGGTTTCTGATGTTGTGCAACACAGTGTGATGCTTGAAAGCTACTGACAAGGTTATTTGAACTCCGAACAAACTCTGAGAACATACTCAGCTCACTTTCCTTTCCTGCAGCTGTTGTTAAATATGCTTTGTTTGCCTACAAAATGAAAAGCTCTTAGGGTTCCTTTGAAGGCCATGTTGAGCATTTGTTTCAAAACTTAGTTTTGACAGAAGAAATGCAAGTTTTACCTAAATGAGAAAGAATGACAGTATGCATTGCCATTTAAATTATTCCTGGCAAAACCAGCGGTAAATACAAATCCGGATTCTAGCAAGCCTTCCTCAGCTTAAGGATTTCTTCAGTTCCCATCCAGCTTCTCGTTTCACAGGACACCAGGAGGAAGGAATAACAAAATGGCTTATTTTTCTTCTCCTCATCAAAACAGAGTTGGCTTTTGTTTTCTGTGTGAGCAGATGCTTCCCTCTTAGATTTCAGCTTCCGATGAGGACAGTGCAGCTGCGTGTCCCTGTGTGCTGTGCGGAAGATGAGCCAGCGGGGACGGAGCCTGGCCTGGCTGGACAGAGAGCTTTGGCTGGAACTTTGGAAAGAAAGGGGGGTTTATGAACTTGGGAAGGCAATTCAGGGGGATTACAAAGTTGCTGTGAGGTTATGCAGGGAGAAAATTGGAAGGGCAAAGCCCAGCTAGAACTTAACATGTGGAAGATAATAAAAATTGTTTCTATATATGCATTAGCAATAAGAGGAGAGCTGAGGAGAAACTGCATCCTTTGTTGGATGCAAAGTGATAAAAGATGAGGAAAAGGCTTAATTAAATACTTAAATGCCTTCTTTGCCTCAGTAAGACAGTTGTTCTCTGGGAGCTGGAAGACAGGGAGCAGAATGAATCCAAGGGGAAATGGTCAGTGATCTGTTACACCACTTAGACACACACAGGTCTATGGGGCCGGGTGGGATCCACCCAAGGGTGCTGAGGGAGCTGGCAGATGTGCTCACTTAGCCACTTCCCACTGTTTTTCAGCAGTCCTGGATAACTGGGGAGTTGACTGTAAGTTAGGAAGTGCAAGTCCCATCTACAGTAAGGACTGGAAGGAGGATCCAGGGAACTACAGGCCTGTCATCCTGACCTTGGTGCTGGGGAAGGTCATGGAGCAGATCAACTTGAGTGCCATCACATGGCTTGTACAGGACAACCAGAGGATCAGGCCCAGTCAGCACAGGCTTGGGAAAGGAAGGTTCTGCTTGACTAAAGTGATCTTTTATGACAGGGTGGATGAGGGAAAGGTGGTGGATATTGGAACAGGCTGCCCTGGGAAGTGGCTGAGTCCCCATCCCTGAAGGTATTTAAAATTAATGTAGATGTGGCACTTGAGGACAAGGTTTACTGGTGGGCAGTGCTGGGTTAATGGTTGGACTTGATGATCTTAAAGGTCTTTTCCAACCTAAATGATTCTGTGATTCTATGAACTGTAAAGATTTCTGCTTTCAGCCAACAGCCAGATTTGTGCAGTGATGGGATGTGGAAAAGAACAATCTCACACATCAGTTTTAGCCAAAAACCAGACTTGCAACTGTGATATGTCTTTCTAGACACCACTTACGCTGTCCCTGAAGTTCAGCGCTGTAGGAAGCCCAGCTTAATGCTAAACCAGAAGAAAGGGAGCCTACCCCAAACCTAGTTTTCTACAGATCAAGGAGCTGCAGCATCTTTAAAACCTGTTCTCTCTCAAAATAATTGTTAAAAGCTTATTGTAAGTCACATTTGCTTTGTGTTTAACTTGAAAAAAAAGGAAGAAAAAACCTTTCTGTCTTGTGTGATTCGTTCATTCAGCAAGTCACTGAAGATGAAGGCATTGAGTAATTATCTGTTACAGAATCTTGCAAAGTTTGCTTTTTAAAATGTGCGATTCTGTTTTCAGAATGCTTCACAGCACTGTTTTTTGAGATTTAGGTACTGCTCTGCCATAAGGGACTCTGAAACTAATAATTTTAAAATACAGTAAAGGATGCTGTGTCCAGTCAGGGATTTGCTGAACAAATTTTCTGTTGTCTTTTCAGATACTATTTTTATTTCACCTAAGAAGGTTCATCTAGAAACATGAACTTCAGTTGCTCACTTTTTTAAGGCTGCCTGTGATGTTTTTCTTCTCTCTTTCTAGATGGTGAGGTAGTTAATGAAATGGAAGACGACAAACCGAGGAAAAGCCAAAAAGATGATGAAGAGCAAATTGCCAAGTACAGAGAACTTTTGCAAAGTATCCAAGAAAAAGAGAAAAAACAGGAAGAGAAGGATATAGGAATGGAGATTAAATGGGTTCCAGGTAAGCTTTATTTTCTTTTCCTGCCTTGGAGGATATGCAGTATTGGCCTGCTAACAGGGATATAGTATAAGGTGCTCAATTTATAGTAGGAGAAACAAACTTTTTTTTTTTCCATAAACTGAAATCCAGATTGTTTAGAAAGAGGGAAATAAATAATATGACTAAACTCAGTTCCTCGGCTCTAAGTTTCTTTTTGTAGATGATTTTTTCTCCATGTTCGTTTTTGGGGGTTTTTTGTATTTGGTTTTTCATTCATCACTTTATAGACTTTTTAAAATAGAATTTGTCTGTTTGCCATGGAGTCGTGAAACATACCCACACTTTTAAAAAGGAAACCCAGTATGATTTGTTAACATGGCATAAAATTAGAGGAGAATGGTCTGAAAGTCTAGCTTTCATTATGATAAAGATTTGGGGGAACAGAGAAGGGAGGAGTCTGGCCTTCCAGTGAGACTGCTCTGGGAGAAGGAAAGCTCCCAGGAAGAGAAGTTGAGGGATAGTGACATCCAGATTGTCATCTGGAAATTTAAAAAAAAGGTAACTTCACCATGTGGCATCCCAGCAGAACTCATGCTGAGATCCAAAAATCTGTTCTTTTTTCCTTTATGATGATTAAACATTCAGACTGATTTTCCTGTGTTGTTCACGGGTGGGTGCTTTCCACGAGGTGCAATGAGCCAGTGTAACAGTTCCCTACATCCACAAAGGGATCTCTGTGGCATTTCCTCCTTCATGCTGGCTCAGAATCCATTCTGAATGCCTGAACCAGCTCTGGCACTTAGTAGGTCTCTTTGCAAACTTAATTTTGTTTGCTAAAAAGGCAGAACTACTCTGGAAAAGAAGAAAAAAAATGTGGATCTTTTCCGCTGAGTCAGATGTGCAAATGGAAGCATTTGGTGAATGTTCAGAGGGTTAAACAATGCAGCCCAAAGACTAGGGAAGTATGACATGCCGTTTTTGGGAGCAGCAAGGTGCTGCATTGGCTTAGCAGGTGCAGGCTATGGCAGGACACAGCCTCATCTGTTACTATAAATACAGAGATGTGTAAGAATCCAGCCCCTTCACCACTGTGGGTTAATTCCAGATAGGAATGCATATCTAATTAAGTCACTCACACTAATATTATCCTGAGTTCACTTAGATAACTTCTGTTGAATATAAATTCTCACTTCTTAAATATTCTGGTCTGTAGTGGTTCCCTGAAATGCATTGAACTGAACAGAACAGTTTTATTCCTATTTCTTTATAAGATCTGTGTCTGAAAGGATACACTAGCATTAAAAATAATTGTGTGCTTTCAATTAATACAATTGAAATACATGATCACAGTAATTTCTGGCATGAATTATCCCAAAACCTTTTAGAAGAAGCTGTATCATGCACGACAGGACAAGTGTTTGCTGACACAGGGCTGTACTCCATCTGTCCACAGTGTGTCAGTACTTCCATTTGTGGTGTTGTTTGCTCAGTAGTTAATTCATCCTGTCACTGGGCATTCAAGGCCAAAGAGTTTTTCATACATAGAATCTGTTACAAGATTTTTACAAGTATTTGTTGTTTGTTGGAAACCACAATCAAAGTAATTACTGCTAGGAACGTGTTCTGTAATTATATATCTTTTAATTTACACGTGGTTTAAAGCTACCATCTTTTGTGTTGGTTTGGAAAGCACACTTGGGGTTGTTTTTTGTTTGTTATACATGCCGTCTTCTGAAGAATCTTGCAAATTGTGTGAAAGAGGTTCTGTAAATTAGAAGAAGTCTAAGCAACTTCATGATGTGACATAGTCAGGAATCTGGAGCAAACCATTCATTTTAGAAGAAGGAAAATGGTTTTAGTCTTTAGTGTCTCTGTAGTGTCTCTTGCCCAGGGAGAGCAAGAAGTTTTGTGAGAGGCTCTCCCTCTTAACTCTGTGCCTTGCACGTTACAATTAAATTACATTCACATTCAGTAGAAATGGAGTTTTAACTGTAGTGGAGATGGAATCCAGTTCTCTAATCCAGGGGCTCCCTGTGTCTTTGCAATGGAACTTGACTTCAGAAAATTGGATTTGTCCCATACTACATCTAAGTCCAACCCCTTCCTTACTGCACCTTCTTGGGGGGCTCCTAGGACTTTTGCCATATCATCTCTTTTGAGAGAGAGATGGTACAAAAAGCCCAAACAAACCAAACCCTCCTCACATCCTAATAATTTTGACTTTGTCCAAATTCAGCTGGATGTCTGTGCACTGGGTCAGGTTTGTTCATATGATACTGGCTTTAATTTAATGTGCGTGGGTGCACAATGAAGTTTACATTGCTGATTTGTAGTATTTCATATTAATTTAGCAACTGTGATTTTGCAGCGTCTGTCAATGCTTCTCATTTCTTCCCCTGAAAAAATTAGCTGATGATCGAAGAGCAGAGGTTCTGGAAGTCATAGAAGAGCTCACTTGCCTTTGCCAGACACTGTTCACGTCCTTGAGGTCAGCAATGCCCCTTCTGGGTGTTAACCCCTGCAGTGTGGTTTTGTCCAAAACACAAGTCCTGGAAGTGAAGACCAGTGTTTAAACTTTGCTTCTGAGTCAAAAGTTCAGGTGTTACTGACTTCAGGCAGCATTTGGAAAGCAGGTCCTGCACACCTGAAAAGGATACTTTTATATATCTATATCTATATCTATATCTTTTTTTATGGTGGAGCACAGTCAGCACACACTGAACAGTAGTTTATAGCTCTGGCAATATCTACATAGTCAGGGCTATATTTCCTTATGGGAGGTATATTAATTATGTTATTTTTTCTTGAACAAATGTGCTTATTTAAATTCCAAAACAATTCAATTATGTTCAATTGGAGCATACTGAGCATTCAAAAATAGCTTTTGTTGTAATCTCTTAAGGCTCCTTAATTTTTTTCAGAACTAGTTTATGTCTGTTGAAGTATTTTTATTATCAAGCTCTGCTTTAATGTGCTTGACTTACTGCAAAATCTTTTTCCTGCCCAAGTGTTTAACACACAGAAGAATTACAACAGTTAAATCTAGGAAGTTTTTCAGTTGAAAGGCAGAGATTTGAATTAATTTTAAAAATTGAGTTTTGGCACAGATATTTACACATGGTTATAGAAAGCATACTTTGTGGATGATTCAGTTATTCTTGAATCATAACAGTTTTAAATAAACCACAGTGCCAGCAAAAATAAATTAGATGTAGTTCCAACTCTCTTTGGTCTGTTTCTTCTAGGCACAAAATCAGTGTTATATTTAAGCATCCATCTGTTTTCTTAATCATATCTGATTTAAGCAACAATTACTGTGAATCCTTATCCAGCTCCCAAGGCTCTCTTTAGAAAGTGAAGAGGGAAAAGACCAAAACTGCATTTCTTGATGATATTCAGCCAAGGTGTTTTTTTCCTTTTTATTTGACTTAAAAATTCTTCCTTTGGGAAGAAGGAGATGTAAATATTTATCTGGGCTTAAAGGAAAATTTCAGGTTTGTTTTCATCAGAAGTGGAGTAGAAAGCAGTCGTGTCTCTGTCAAGTGCACAGTAAAGCCCAACTGTGTGTTGGAGATTATGTAGAGCAGAAATGCTCCTATGGAATATATATCTCTGCCTGGATCGGTGTTTGCACTTAATATTTTGTCTTTTGAGGGTGACACATTCTAACGTTAACAGAGTATTTACCTGCCATTCCTTTTACCCATCAGCAACAGGGTGTTTCTTTTCTCTGGTGAGACACTACATGCGAGATGAACTTAGAATTTCCTGAGAACAGAGACTTATCTTTTTAGCCTCCAATAGCTGTGACACTTGCAGGCTGTTAAACTTCCAGAAGTTTTCAAAACTAAGTGTTTAGAGAAGGAAAAGTTCTGGCTTGCCCACCCTCCCTCACTTTCCCACCAGGGTGAAAACAGTGTATTAAGGTTTTTTAAGTACATATCACACTTTTTAATCCTTTAGCTCAAGAGTGATTTAGTTGTGTGCTAATAAAGATGACCTTTTCCTCTCTTTCCATTCTTTGTGAAGATTAAATAAAACCATAGTGATTCATTTATTCTAAAAAAAAAAAAAAAATTATATTGATAAGGGTATAAATTAGCCCTTTCTATGGCCAGCTAATAATTCTACCTAAAGTAGACAATTCCTTTCCCCTTCTGCAATCAAAATCCTTTTGACCACTTAAATACACTCTTACTCTCGGGAAGTGGTCTGGACAGTAGTTTCTAAGCCATTCTAATCTGTGGAGAAACTCTAATGCCTTTCATGAGACTGCCAAATACCACAAGAAAGGGCTGGATTTTCCTCCAAGTCCTTCAGTGCCAGATGGATCAAATGATTTCATTTTCCAGGCAAATAAATCAGAAATATTGTAACCTCCTTTGAGATCTCTCTCAAGGGTCTCTCTTTCTCTGGAGATGTGGCATATACTTTTTAATTCTGCATTTACTACCTTCAGAGAGAATCTACAAGGTTGCTACCTGACCAGTAATATTTTCCATAAATGTACTCCAGAACAGTATCCCAAGTCATAGCAGTTCATTTTCTGGGAAGCTGATGACTCTGCTTTCATTGACTTTGGAGATAACTGAATGTTTGTCCGTGTTGTATGAGAGGGTTTCTTAATGGCACGTTTTTAGTGAACCTATGCAATGTCCTTCCTTTCTTGTGGCTCTGATTTGTTTGCTGGTTTAGCACCAGATTTTTGTGACTGTAACGATTTTCCACTTACTGTTAATTCTGTCATCTTTCCAGGGTGATAGAAGGATCCTTTATCTTGTTTTTGCTCTGCTCTTTCCTTCCTATGATTCTGTGGTTTAATGTGATTTTAGATCTTGTCCACACTTCGTATTTCAGATGTGTTGTAACCAGCTCTCCAGCCTTGGAATTGTTTTTGGAGTGTGGACAAGCACCAGCACAGGGATTGGTGTTTGCAATTTTCCAGAAAAATGTTCTGCCTGCCCTTCTGCGGATGGGCAGGACTGTCCATGAAAGTGCCCATTTTTTCCATTATGATCTCTGTTTTCAGCTCTTCCATATGGAGGAGAGCTGGAAGGACTGAGGAGGAGCAGTGACTGGCAAACTCAGAAACCTGAGAAAGAATGGGATCTAGTCTAGGACACCTGGAGAGGCCCCAGGATGATTCCTGAGCAGTAAAACTGGAATGAGGGGCGGGAGTGTAGGATGTGGTCAGGTGAGGGCTGGACTGGGGTGGCAGGAAGGGGTTGCTGAAGGGAGAAAATTAGAACAAGTAGAATTGGGGAAGAGATGGCAAATATCAGACTTGGAGAAGGAAGCAGAAAGATGATTCCTCCAAACTCCCAAGATATTTCAGTCGTTTCACAGGAGAGGATATCTGACTGATTTTTTACAGAAGTTGAAAAAAGAGAAGTATGTCGTGAAGGAAGCAGGGAATTGCAGGTGTATATATATAATGAATATCTTTCATTGCTCAGTTGTTACCTCCTGCCAGGGAAGTGGATCGTGTCCCTGCCACTGAATTCTGCTCCAGTGCAGAAGTCAGTTCATCTCCTTCCATCAAGGAGTTTTGCCCTTGCAAGTGCCCATCCTGTGAGGAAGGGGCTGAAGGTGTATAAGCTGCATCTGGAATCAGTGTTTGTCCTCATAACATCCAAGTGCTGTGTGATGTAATGACTTTTGAAAAAGCATTCCTGAAGTGTATTGAATTTTTCAGAAATCTATCTGGTGATAGAATGCTCCTTTTCTCCTTCTGTCTTTCAGTTCATACAGCTGCTAAATACACAACCTACTTTTACTCATTTGGTGTGCTAATCAAATAAGAGGATGGTTTATTTCTCTTGCTAGTTTTTTCTTTTTGTTTTTGGTGGGTTTTTAGGTTTTTTTTTAATCTTCTATTATTACAATTTGAACTAGCAATTAGTGATCACAGAAAACACTCTTTCAGCTACTTATTTTTTTGGTTTTTTTGAGAGGCTGATGTGTTTCAAGCAGTCTGTGCCCTTAATCTCAGCTTCTGGTTAACAAATACTTTAAAAAACAAAAGCAAGTTGTTTAACTGAGGCATTGAATCTAAATCTAGATTTGCTGTCATACCAGGCATGTACTGGATTTTTTGTTTTAAATAATTTTCTGTTGTTAAAGCAGACTAATACTAAGTAGCCTTAAGTGACTAGATGACTTCAAAATAATTTGTCTAGTTTAACTTAAAGCATGTCATGTCATGACATTAGTACATGATGCAAGAAATTCAGGGGATTTATTCACATTTTTTCTGAGCCTTCTAGCTGCGTATTTATTTTTATTTTAAATTTATTCCAATAATGTCTTACTGTTCTCATTTATGATGAGGAACAAAAAATGCACTGGTCAGCAGAGATCCTGCAGCATTATCACAACATTGTCACAGAGGCAAAGTTTCAGAAACTAATTCAGAATCTTAACTAATCAGAGTGTGGTGCATTAAACATAATGGCTCTCATTTCTTTGATTTACTATGGGGTGTTTTTTTTTTTTCCTAGGCCTCAAAGAAACTGCTGAAGAAATGGTCAAAAACAGGTTAGAAGGAAAGGATAACCTGACTCCATGGCAAAAATATTTAGAGAAGAAGAAAGAAAAAAGAATGCTTAAAAAAAAGAGAAAGGTAATGTTTATTTTGGCCACTTGTTTGTTTGTTTTTTAAGTTGCTGATATTGTTTGTTTTGGATAAACTAAATAAAAGGTTGTATAGCTGCCAGTACTATTTTTAAGGTTAAAATATGCAGTGGTCGCTCTTGTGGAAAGACTGAGATACCTCATCAAACTTAAAGAGCAAATGATATTCAGGATACTACTGACCCTACATATGTTACACAAAACTTCATTTATCTACTTGTGCTGCTTTAAAGATAAATTCTTCATAATAACAGTTGGCCTTAATTGGCATTTTGAATGCAGCAGGAAGGGTCTTTTTGCTACTGTGTGCAAAGCTGTGATGAAAATGGTAATTGTAGTTTTGGAAATATTGGGGCTAAAATAATACAGGATTGTTTGTCAAAGCTGGCAACGAATTAATAGCCACACAGAATTATTCCCGTTTCAATTTGCAAGAGCAAATTTGGTAAACATCTTTTTGTGTATAAATAACAAAACAGTCCTATGCCAATGTGAAAATTGCTGTTGCTTCATCTTCTCATATGTGCAAAGTAATGGTGAAGCAACTGACTCCTGTGGGAGTGATGTGCAGGAATAGGCAGATAAATGAAATATTTGTGCATATGCTTGAAAAAATGGCATGTGGCATACAGAATTTAGCTTCCCTGACTTCTTAAATTACTCTGAATATAACTCATATTGCAGAATAGCGTTACTAAGCATAATCTCTACACCTTGACTTCCAATTATTTTTCATTGGCATCTGATGAGTAACTTTTAAACCCAATGGGTGTTCTGAATTAGGTAGCAGAGCAACTTTTTCTGGCATAATAGTCTTGTTCCGTCAGATAAATTAAGTCAAGGGGCACATAAGATCTCTTCTTTTAAATCCAAGCTTGGTGTTTTTGAGATTTGGACCACAAAATGAAGCTCCTTGCTCAAGTATTTGCCCAGGCAGAAAATCTGTGGAACATAAAGTGAGGACATAACAGTGCTGTGATCCTGTAATTTGTTGGAGTACATCACAGTTTGGGGGTACACCTAATAAAAAATGTGTGAAACAGGTTTAAATTGTTGATCTGTCTTTACTAGCAGTTTTTAGTGTATTCCAGGTTTATGATGTTCCACATACAGTGTTTCAGTTTTCATCTTCACAGTTACTAACAGAGGGAACATCTAATTCCAGTGAAACTTAAGTGGTTGTTCATATGTTGATTGAAATATTTGTGCTTTGTTACAGGCCACTGCTGAGAGAGAAGAGAGTGAAGATGAACTTCCACCTGATGTTGATCTCAACGACCCGTATTTTGCTGAAGAATTAGAGGAAACAGGTGGGTCAAGACAGGTGACTTGGGGAACAAATCTGCCTTTCTTTAAATGCTGAGCTTTCAAAACAAAGCCAGGCTGGAGTAAATGCACAGACAGAATATTCAGAATTAAATGAAATAGGTGTCATTTGCCTAAAATTGCTGCTCTTGTAAAATGATATCTTTTTTGATATGTGGAATGGGTAGGGAAGGTCCTCTCAGCTTTCACCAGATACCACTAGTTAGCCAGTTTCTGGGGAGGGATGTTAACAACAAACTGCTCCCCTAAATATTCCAGAGAAAAGAACTCCATTGCTTTTGAAGTCTGTTTCCTTTTACGTAGGAAGAGCCGGATAGATGTGAGTCCCTTTGAAATGTGGGTCAGTTACAAAAACATCAAACGTTTTTGCATCATAAACAAAGAAATAATTTTTCTCTCAGTCTGATGCACATTTTCACTTGTGTACTCTTGGCTGCTTAGAAACACAGTGAAATGCAGTATTTTCGGAAATAACTTGCTCAGCTTAGATTCTGAGGATACCTTTTTTAGAATCTTTTTAGTCTGGTGTTTAAATTAACTTTTGCTGTGGTAACATCAAAATTATTTGGAGTATGATTTTGGTGGTTAAAATCAGTATCTGTGAGTTCCTGGCATTCCATGGTTTTGGGAATCAAACCCTAAAGGTGGCTCATACTAAAGTACATTAAAAGAAGAAGAAAAGACAGAAGAAAACAAACAAAAAGAAGATAGCAACAGATTTACAAATATTGCCAGTCTGTTGTTTTAAGGAGGGGGGGCGGGGGGGCGTTTCAGCAGAGCAGTGCAGACCCAAGTTCCATTTAAAAAGTGTGAATCACTTTTAATTTGCACAGGCTTCTGACCTGATCTGTTTGAAATTTATGTTAGGAGAAAGTAAATAATTAAAAACCAAAACCTGGATGACTTTGTGCTTATGTGTATGTTTTAATAGTCTGAAATACAGAACAGTAGGGTGAGTCCTGCCCAAGGTGTCATGTCATGCTGTTTTCTGCCATGGTGCGTTGTTTACACGTTCTGAAATAACTCACTCTAAAGATACCATTCCCACCACCAAATTTTTTGGTTTTTCTTCAATGACAAGGTTATCTAGGTACTCTCATGCTAATATTTGATGTTTCAACAGAATATATGAAATCTCTGATAAAATGTTTCCTTCTGCTTTATGTCACAAGTTCTTTGTGCCTTGGAGGGGCTCAGTAGTGAATGGCTGTATCTACACATTCTTAAACCTTCTTGTCCATAGTCTGGGGAATAGACTTTAATGTTTGTGGAGTCTGTGAGGATAATAAAATAGACATAAAGGTTAAGAAAAGTGAAGCTTTTGTCTGCAAGATTACTGATAATCCACTGAGATACAGGAGAAAACTAGAACATGGTGAGCCCTGAAGAGGTTTTAAAGGGAGGGGACAGTGGTTGGCTGCAAGCCAGAAGATGTTTTAATGGCAATTGCACAGCACAACTTTGGCTTTCACCAAGTTTACCCAGAACAACCTCTGTCTCATAGCTGGGGTTCCTTTTAAGCACAGCTAACTTATGCAGACAGGGAAAATGGGTTACAGTCATCTTCGAACTTCCCTGGAACTCCACCAACTTTGTATGTAGGGTACAGGCAGCAATAACTCGAAGGATCATCATTTTTCATAAGCCTTCCACAATTCCCCTGAAAGATTGAAGTTTCTCCCTTAAACTGACTGTCAGATTATCTTGGATTATGCTGAAAAACCATGTGACAGGGGATGTTGGCAGACTCCTGTGGAGCGGTGCAGGAGCTAAGGATGCAGCAGTGCTGTTGGGGTTTTGCAGGGCTGCGTGTGCTCCCCTGTGATTCACCAGTGGGCTGTGACATGCAAAGGGCACAATGCCTTTGAGTGCTATGAAAGGAGAATGGAAATTATGGGAAGTCTACTCAAGCATCAGTTCCTCAGGTACGTCTTTGTTCCTGGTAACTGAAATGCAGGCAGTGATTCTTACACTGTGGGGGTGCTTCATCTTGGGAGAGGCCAGGCAGAGTGAATTCTGCATTCCTGCTGTGCCCAAAGGGTGTCTGTGCAGGGTGCATGTGTGTGCGCATCAGCACTCCTGAAATTCATGACACTGCTTGCTTTGTGCAGTTTTCCTGTGTTTTTTTAGTAGTACCGTGGGCTAAAATGTCAGATGCTGCATATATATGAGTCTTGATGTTGCATTCCAGGAGCTTGGTTCTAGTTTTGTATTGTCAAGAAAAAAAAATCATTCGTCACTTCCATTTTACATGGATGCCCATACTGTTTCAGAAAGCATTGGAAAACTTGGATTTGCCTTGGCCAGTTTCAGTCTCACTGCATCAGTTTCTGTGGGGTGACATAAAAGGTTCGTAAAAGACTGAATGACTCTTGTAGCTTAAACTGTTGGAAAATTAATAGCTGAATAGTGCAACTGCTTATTAACATGAGATCACTGAATAGTTTCAGAACACATTAGATTATTAAACATCTTTTCTGTTGATCCTTCTTTGAGGAAAAGGTCTTTAAACAGTATTGTAATTCCTCTAGGTGTAATGCCTTCTCGTGATCTAATTTATGATATATGTAGGAATTGATGGCTTTTTAAAGCTGAAAGGGAGCTATAGGACTGCAGGGACATTAGAGGTTAACAGCAAAATCTCAGTATAGCTGTAGAACCTGTACTTGGAAGATAAAGTAGATGAAAAGACTCATACTGTGTGTCTTTGTGAGGCTTTTGAGACTGACTCTCAAGCTTCTGAGTAAGGCAGATAAGAGGTCTTGTGAGAGGGGTTTTAGATTTGGGGTCAGCCTCTGTATTGAAGTCTCAGAACTGTGATCAGCTTTTACTGTCAGCACTGGAAAGTTGTTGCTGTGCAAAGTTAACGTTGCAAACGAAATTCTTGAGCTGAGAAGGAGCCAAGTGGTAGCTTGGGGTGGGGGGGGGAATTCCAGCAAGGACTGGAAGCTTTTTCTGCTGGTTGGTAGCAACTCCCAGCTCTTTCTGCATAACACTGCGGTATCTGCTGCTGTAGGGGGAACAAACCTGATGGAAAGATGGCAGTGGGAATGAGGTGCTAGGAAAAATCTCAGGGGTTGCAATCACCTTGCCATAAGTGGGCAAAAAGTGTGTGTGTGTGGGGGGTCTTCCATAATGTATGTGGATGGTTTTATTGGCTGCATAGTGTCATAATAAGAAATAAAGGTTCTATTAATTTATTTATTTTTATGGAGAAGAGCACAGTTTGATACCAGCTCCTGGTTCAGCCCCACCTGCAGCCACAGAAAACATTGAAGGCATAAAGATAAGCTGTGTTCACTTCTGTGATTCCACCGTGTAGTGAAAGATGAGGGAAGGTGACTTGAGGGGCCTTTCCTTGAGGGACATGTGGAAAGACAGAGATGTACTGATTTAACTCCTCTTATAATTGTCTCGAGTTTGTATTTTTGTGCCCTATTTCCTTTTCACTAGCTTAGCCGCTTCTGGGAAGACAAAAAAGATTCCATAGTTGTTGAAGTCTTACAGAAAACATTTATTTCTCCCTTCTACACCTTAACTTCAATTGTGTAGTTAAACTGTGTAGTTTATATAACAATATTATATCTAAATCTGACTTTCCTGCACAGTTTCTGGAACTACTAAATCAAGAGTAGTTTTCAAGCTGATGACATTGCTCATCTGGATACTTTATTTTTTGGTGGTGGTGGTTGGTTTCTTCTGGAGATCCATTTCCAGCTTGGAATCCACGTAGAAATACTCAAGAGAATAGTCAAGGCAGAAAAAAATCTTCCTCAGAAAATGTGTCCTGTTCCAGAGTATCCTTAGTGATACACTTGACACGTTTCTGGCATGTCTGTATTTCTAGTCTGAGTACAAACCTGACTTAGCAAAATGAAGCCAAGTATCTTCTGTAAGAGTACCTGCAGCGAGCTGCAGTGAATTGCCTGGGAATGTGATTCCAAGCTCAAAGGTCTGAGTATGTGGTTCAGGTCAGGAAACCTTCTGCTTTTCCTGCTCCTTCTTGATCAAGATCTCCAGGCATTCCAAAGAGAATAATATGATTCTGTAGGATTTATAAATGGGTCTCTTTTCATTGAAGATTACGTTTGACTCAAGTCTTATGTTCATTATGTCTGTGTAATCATGGTGTGATTAGGAGTAGGAGAGCTTCATCAGAACAATATTCAGGCTGAACAGAGACAATCATATCTTAATTGCCGTGATAAAACACCCTGGGAGTGATGTGATGTCAAATGTTTGTGCCATTGTGATTCTTCTCTCTACTGCTCTATGAAAAATGCAGTAAAACCATTTTTCCTGTTCTTTTTTTGTTGACTTGCTTATGCCATTTGGATATTGTTGCTTCTTCCATTGAAGAAATATTCAGTGTATTTTTGTTGCTTTAAGTCAACTTGTTTTTTATTAACTTTTGAGCCTTTTTCCACATCTTACATTTAAGTGTTGACTGCAAGAAAATGAGATGCACTTAGGGGTTCTAACCATAGGTGAATTATGCCCTCAGGCAGAAGCTTGTATAAATGTGTGCATGTCCTCTGTTTGCACTTAGGTCTAAAGAAGAAGCCAGAATCAGTAGAAAGTACCTCAGAAGATGAAGACAAAGTTGAAAAACAGAAGGTAACGTGGTTTAAAATGTTAAGAATTACAGATGTTGCGCTGCCTGAATTCTGCAAATATTCCGTATGTTTTTGTGGGTGCATAGGATGGCAATGGGATAAAACTGTATCATTTTAATAAAACTGTATAATTTTAATAGTGAGAGCTTTTAAAACAGGAAGTACCCAAATTTACCTTTTAACATCAGCATCATATGAAACATTTGTGTGTTCAAACCTGTCAATTTTTAACCTTGAAGATTGAGTTGTTTGCTGTTGCGTGTTTGCTTTTCAATCTTTATAAACGTACTAAATCCAGGTATGTTAACTTTTATTTTGCTGTAGAAATCTCAATACAACATTGTATCCATTAGCAATTTAGAAATTATGGTGTCAAATTAGATTATTATTATTATATATTAACCACAATAATTATAATAATATAAATGTATAATACAGTATTGTGTTATTCATATTATATTATTATATTATTAGGTATAAAATTATTTTTGTATCCAATACAAGGGAAATATTTTATATTAATTTATATCTAGTAAAAAGGAAATACACCTCAAAATGTTAAAAAGAATGTTGTTACAGGTTAAATAATACTGCCCTGGCAACCCTATTTCAACTCTCATATATAAATGTACACTCGTGCAGGCTTTATTAATAAGATGCTGTGTTTTTCATAGAAAACTTAATTTCATTGTGTACATGGACTGTCTTGTTTTGTGACAGGCTGAAATGGCCCTGCTGATGATGGATGATGAGGATGACACCAGAAAACACTTCAATTATAAAAAGATTGTAGAACAACAGAACCTGAGCAAGAAGAAAAAGAAGCTTCTTATGAAAAGGAAAGAATTACTAGAAGATGACTTCCAGGTAATGGAGTACTCTTGTTTTTTTGACTGGAGCAGTTCCAGGGATGACAGTCAGTCTCATGAGCTGTGACTTCTTAAACAGCTCATACTTTATTGGGTTTAAAAGCTTTGCTGTCACGGGAAAAGGTTACCTAAAATAAGTGCTGCCTTTCTGCCCTCAGGTAAATGTTGCTGACACAAGATTCCAAGCCATGTTTACTTCTCCGCTGTTTAATTTGGATCCTTCAGATCCAAACTTCAAGAAGACAAAGGCAGTTGAAAAGATCCTGGAAGAGAAAGCTCGCCGAAGAGAAGAAAGGGAGCAGGATCTTAAGGTGGCTAACAAGGGCCAGGAGAACAAGATGGCAAAGAAAGGGGAGGTTGCTAAGAAAGCCATAGATCCTGCCTTGTCCATGCTCATAAAGTCTGTCAAAAATAAAACTGAAGAGTTTCAGGCAAGAAAAAAGCAGAAATTCAAATAATTGAACTTTGGTTTTACTTGGACTTTACTTTAGTCTCAGCTTTTCTAACTGGTGACATCTACTGAAGTTACTGCAGCCTACTGTGATTCCTGTCCACCTAAAATTTCCCCAACAATCACTTCATTATGGTGGTGAGTTTTAAAGCAATTAGAGTAATAATCACTCTGTTCCTCTGCCACAACAATTACACTTTTGTACCACTATTGAAAAACTACACCTTGAAAACACATAGGTTTGGGGGAAGTTAGTTTTGGATCATGTCATCTCTTAAAAATAATAGAAGTGCTGAAGATGGCTACAAAAAGCAGCCCTAAATAATAAAAACACTTCTGCAGAGGTTTACTGCTGAGACTTAAAGTGATCTTAAAGTTTTTAATTCCACAGAAACCTGTAAAAAATGCCTGTCTTGAGAAAGAAAGAAGTAATATGACTACAAATTGAAGAAATCTTGTATACAAGGTTTTTGTATATTTTTAAAAGATTATATATGTATATGCTTTTTTAATTTCTCCCTTAGACACTTCCTGGGTAATAGAACTAATTAATGGAAATACTGCCATTTAGAAGTGTTTCATTAACATACATTGGAAATAAATGGCTTAAATTGGCCCAGAGGAATTTTGGGCATTAGCTATGTTTTCTTCTTCTGCGCCTCAATCGAATTATGCCAAAAATAAACTTTTTGTTATTAATATTACATTCCCTTGATAGAGAAGGACTTTCAGCATTGCATGGGTTAAAAAAATCCAAGGCAGATCTAGATGATACAGTTTTAGAAACTGTATTGTTTGTTGGTGATGAAGGTGTCAGTGGAGCAGGGAAAATACAGTAGGTAGAAAACTACTGCTCTTCCCTGCAATGTGGCCATTGATTTGTCTTAAGGTTTGGGTTGAGTTGGGATATTGCATCAAAAAATGACTGGAAACTTTAGAAAGGAGCTGAAAGGTAATTTGCTATTTGAAAGGAGTATTGTTAATTTCCAAAATGTTCTACAAATTTAAACTTAAACCAGGTTAAAATTATAGGTAGTGAAAACTGGTGTTTATAGCAAGTAAATTTATCTCACTATGTGAAGGATGTTACAGAGTTGGATTTAGCACATGAGGGGCTGTGTAGTGCCCAAAATGGCTGGAGGAATTACGGAACACAATATGGAAATACAGGTGGAGACGGATTTTACAAGAGTGCTCTGCAGTGATGTACCTGAGGAATACTTGCAGACCTCACCTGTTTTAAATGAAACTGCTCTTCATAAACATTTGAACATCTTCAGATTAATTTTGTTTTAATACTGGGTCCACAGATAGTCTCCCATAACTTCATTTGATAATTTGCATGGGAAACAAATTTGGTGGGGGGTGAAAGCAACAAACGGCACCAACTCCTTAATCCTCTAACCCTGCTGTGTTCTAGCGAACACTTGTGTCTTATCAGGGCTTTTCTATTTGGCTCAGTGCGTTCGTAACTTCACTGGAAATCAGTGTGTGGCATTGGCCACCTTTTTTGTTCTCAAGTTGTCAAGTCCTGGCAGGGCATCACGGTTGGGAAGAACTGCAGGCTCTGTCCAGTATGCATCTTAGCTGGGAATTTTTTGGTCTGTTTATAAGATGATTCGCTTTAAATCCTCTTTTTCTTTCCCCCCTTGCAATTCATATCCCTTGGTGTAAACAAGACAAAATATGTTTTTGACCATCTCATCCTTTTAAACACGAAAACAGTGTCTAGAAGTTCTATCTTCTGAACTTGATACATGATTTTATTTTTCCCTCTCACTAAATGTCATGTAACCAGCAAAAGTGATGGCAGTGAAGTGAAATAACACATTAAAAACCAGGACTCTTAAAAGTAAGACAGAACTAATTTTTCTAGCAACTTAGGGAGGTCTGGTATAAAGCAGTTTGTCTCCAAGTTGGCAGCCAGCAGAGCTCATGCTATAGTCTAAGCCAGGCATTTAAAGCTCTAATATTACAAGTGGAAATCACAGGAGGGTTTATTTAACAACGAAGAAAGATCAGACAACCAGAGATGAAGAGCCACGTATGTTTTCAATTATTCCTTCTCAAAATTAAATGTATTACTTCCAATTAATAGCAAGTTGGCTCTTCGTCCTTTTCATATTTTGGTGGTGTCCAAAAATAACAGTAAGTTGTGCCATCATGTACTTCTTTAGCAAACCAACCAGCTAACCAAAATAGTGTGGGTTTTTTTAAATAAAGTCTTAGAAACCTATGTTATATAATATATATATTTAAAAGTATTAGAGCGAATAGGTTGTTTTGCACTTGTCTTAAATCATGAGTTAATGCCTCAGTCTCAGTTTTGTAGCTGTGGTAAGAACAACAACACTGGTACTTGTGATGGCACAGCAATTTTCATTATTTCCTAGAATACTTTAAAATTAAAGTGCAACTTTCTAAAAGTAAAAATGGACCTTTTCATGCAGAGGACTATGTTACTGCATCCCTGTAAAAGGCAGAAAGGTATATTCTGTATTTTTTCTGTCCTTAACATAAAATACGACAAATGGGAGTATTTTTGGGTTCTGGATCCACTGTAGATTAATGTCATTTAAAGTCATTATTACTTTCTATCCCCCTCATCACTAGTACATGACCAATCCCCACTCAGGACTGTTCCAGCTCTGTATGTCAGCCATGCAGGACTGTGAGTTTTAAGCAACATTGCTTGTAGCCTCCAGTGAGCCCACTGGCAAACCTCTCTCCTCTCCCATCCTCAGAGACACCCAATCCAAAGGCTGGTTGCCACATTTTCATGGGCAGATGCTCCTGGACTGCGTCCTGTGATCTTGGCACTGCACAAATCCCTTGGCTTTGCCCTGAAATCCTGCCCGGTGCACTTAGACCTTTTTTCCCTTTTAATATTTCTGGGACAAGGAAGGAGGGAAAGGACAACTGAGGCAGGGTCTGTAGGGATTTCCAGTGGCACAAGTAGAAGATGGACATCGTAAGTCTGAAGAGAAAAACTGCCCACTGCAGTCAGCAATGGGTGCGTCTGAGCCACCTCTGGCAGTTTGTCCATGGCAAGTATAAATCTGAACAGAAATGGTTACCAGAAGGACTAAGAACAGCCAAGTGACTGTTTTAGTGTGGCTGTGATTGCTAAAGGGGATGAAGATTAAAATAATTTCTGTGGAATGCAAAACTCTCATGCATAAGCTACTTCCCTTCCTTGTTCCCTTGTCTGCTTTTCCCCTGTAGGTTAAAGCCTGGGCACTCAAAGAGGGAGTTAGGTGCATGAGCTGCCTCGGGTTTAGGAGGATTTTGGGACAGGTTTGTCTTTTCCTTAAAGAGTTCTGAGCAGCATCAGCAGGGAGAGAGCCTGAGAGGATATGCAGTGATGAGCAGCACCTCTGGTGTTGGCCAAGAGTCGATCCGAAGGGTGTCCTTACAGCTGGAGAGGGGAAAGAAGGTCCGTAATTCCCGAACCAACCAGAAGTTATGCCATTTTTTTTCGCATATTTCTCATTTGGAGAATTTTAGAGTTTTGCATGAGGAAACTAAATGAAAGTGCCTAGGAACCAAAACTGTGTCAGAGAGGAAATCAAGCATGGTACATGTGAAAGATGATTTTGTCACAGACTAACTGCCTTATTTTGCTGTGAGTTAAATGGTTTGAAAGACAAAAGGTTCAAGATGCAGGGAAAGGATGACAATAATGAACTTAGTCGTGTATTAAGAGATGTAGTTTAAAAGTGCAAATTTTATCCTAAAATAAACCTGCATTAATTTTTGTACCAATGTCAACCTCACCAAAATGTGAATTTACTGATAGAGCTCATGAGCTTGTCTGAGGGATGACAATGGAATTTTTTTCTCCTTATTTCACATCTTGAAGATCAGAACTTCCTCAGTAAGCAAATAATTCTGCCAATTTTTCTTAAAGCTTCACAGTCAACTTAGGAATCCTGGAGTCTCTCTGTTGCAATTGGATCAGTATCACAGAACTTGAAGAGGAGGATGTTGTGAAAACTGCCCTACTGAAATTGTATCATACCTTGAGTGCAATAAAACGAACTCTGGCTTGGACTAAATCATTACCCACAGAGAGCTGCAGAAAGCAGCCATGCAGGTCAAACCCCCTAAAAATAATGAGATGATCAAGCCCATGTAGAAAGCCCAATTCAGGAGTTACTTAGTCATCAACTTGGCCTGTTTGGCCAAAATAGGTATTTTTAAATTGTCAGCTTTAAACCTGCACCATGCTCTGTGTGGACATGATGAGGAATGATCTCTGACAACCACTTTTTGCAAGTCCTGGCTTCCTGATTTGCTGTAGCAGTTGATGGAGATGACTGTCCTGCTGCAGTGACCACTACGTACCCAGCACTCACATAACTCACTTTTTAAGGAATAAAGACAAAACCTCACCGGGATTTGCTACTAGTGGTTATTTTGGCAACAACTGATGAGTGCATATTTGAAGTTTCATTTGTCAAAAGTCCCGTGTCTTATGATTTGGACCTCACGTAGTCAGAACCCTGCAAGCTGGCCGACAGATCGCAATCACACCGAGTCAGAGCTGTTTGGGATGCCATGGAACGAGCGTTGGAAACAACCGTGTGTGGGTGTTGAGCAGCCGGGAGTGCCTGGAATGCTACATAGACAGGTCCAGGATGCTGGAGTATTTTCCTCATGTGAAGTGGCTCATTATCTGGAAAAGACATTAAGTAAAATTTACAAAAGTAAAAGCTGGCTGGAAGTCAAAGGAGGGGCCTCTTCATATGCAGAGGAAACAACAAGCATTCCTGGAGGAGAATTGCAGGCTTATTTATGCTACCTGCAAAGATCAGCCAGTCTTTCAGGGGGATTAATGATGTGATATTTGAGTGGATTGATTCCAGCCTTCAGTTGTTACTCTCCTTTTACGTGCAATAATTCAGATAACAGTTCCTGTTTGTATTTATTGGTTCATTCAGCTTCTTTTCCTGTTGACTGAAGAAATGGGCCGAAAGTTCCTAAATTAAACTGGAATGAATGATATAGGGCTGTATTTCTATGTGCTTGCCTTTTCTTTTTTCTTTTTCACATGGCCACTTCCCAGACAAATTCTTCATTAGAGCATTAAAGTTGTCTTGAACTGATTGTTTAAGGCTGTCCTCTCATCTGGGTTAAAAGGGATAGGAAAGGGATGTGAGCCTTCTCCTCTTCTACTGCCTTTTCCCAACGTCTCTGTCCTTTAGGTGTCCAAAAGCACTGAAAACTCCCAAAACAAATGTTCAGCTATTTCTTGCCTGGAACATCTTTTGTAAAGCCCCACTGAAGTCTCTGGACTTCAACAGTCACTTTTATCCAAAATAAATTAAAGCAGCAGATAAGCTTTTTATCAAATTAGGAAGTAAAACCAGTAGAGTCTGCTTCAAAGAAATCTAAGATAATCAACAAGAAATAGAACAAAAACAAAACCAGGCATTAAAACACAGCTGGAATCTTTGTAAAAGGAATAAAGAAAGCCTTTCACGTCAAACCTGTACGCTGAGGAATGATTTACAGAATGAGATCACATTTTTATTGGATTAGCACTACAAATCTAGAGAAGAGCAAGGACCAGAAGATAGGAAAAAAACAATAAAAGTTTGGCCAGTTTGGAAACTGTCACCGGCAGCAAGGGACAAGTTAAGTAAAGGCATCAGAGAACAAGTGAAAACAGATATTTGGATTTGAAATCCAATTATCTTGGAGAACAGCATTGGACAAAACATTGATAAGGTTTTTGCTTCCCCTCCTAAAGAAGGCCTCTGTGATCAGGCTGTCCATCCATCAACCTGACAGCCCTATCTTCATAGTTTGAACCTGCTGCCAACTTCAAGGAGGTTTGACAGAAGGGTCAAGTGGAAATACGTGTAGCTGAGAGTCAGCTACATGCTGTGCTGCCTCTTAGCTGACAGATGGAGAGCTGGACAGTGAAAGGGAAAATGGGGAGTGGAAGTTGCATAGGACCTTACCCACAGAGAGATGAATACACAAGGTCACATCAAAGCTGTTTTGGTAGTGGCCAATGTTGTCAAGGAAAGGCTGAAGCCAGAAGGCAAATGTGTTGCAACATTTCCACAACACTCACCTTTCCTCCCCAAAATCAGACTGTCCTAGCTCAAATGTATCTAGTGCCATATGAGAGGCCAAAGGACTTCGTGGAACCTTTGTTCACTCCCGCATCACTGTCAAGAATAACAAGGATTTTAAAGGAAAGGAAAAAAAAAAGCTGGCAACAGAGCAACTCGCAACTGGGATTTGGACCTTACGTTAAAATCTGTGAAAGGAGGCCAAAGATTTTCTGAGGGTTTGTGGACTCCACATGATTTCCTTGTAGTTTTATCCAATAGAAAAGGAAGCACCTGGTAACGTGGAAGACAAAAGCCGCTCTCCACAAGCCACGTAGTTTTGTATGCCAAAAACCTGTGTTGAAAAAGGCTTGCATTTGTTCCTGACAATTTTTTGCATTGCAAAAAAAAAACTTAAGGCTGCCTCTTTGAGGGGGGGAAGTCAATAATGCAAAAGTTAATGGAAGCACATTTTTATCAGGAGGAAAAAAAGCCACAGAAGGAGTTTTTGTGATTATAAGGCAGGCCGGGAAGGAGGCTTCTGAATTCCTGGGGAAGATCCTATGCAGGAAGATTAGGTTATGGTGGAGATGGAGTAAAATTTAGGGGTGCAAAGGTTAGTTTCCAGGTGTCCCTGTTGCAGGAGTTGGGGGGTGTGGAACTGGATAATCTTTAAGGTCCCTTCCAACCCAAAACATTATATGATTTTTTGTTCGTTTCTTGCCAGGTCAGAGCTCAAGTCCCTGTTATTAATACACAATACAACCTGTGCACAAAACGGTGGCCACGGGTTGAAGTGTGTTCACCGCAAACACGAGAGCAAAAGGTGCTTGCCTTAGGCGGTGATGGCGGCAAGAAGCGTAAGCAAGTCTGTTCCTAGGTGTTACTGTGAAGTGTATTTTGGGCGGTGAACGCCGGCGGTGTCAGGGAAGCAGCACCCTCAGGGGCCCGCCGGGCGGCGCCACCACGCGGCGCGGGCTCGCGGTGACGTCACGGGCTCGGCGGCGGGAGCGCCCCGGGGCCCGCCCGGCTGCGGCCTCGCTGCAAGCCCCGAAAGCGCCGAAAAACAAACCCCCGTGGCGCTGGTGCTGAGGCACAGACACGGGAGCGTTGGCTCTGCCCGCCCCTGCGCTCCGTTCGCTCCATGGCCTCTCCGTGAGGGGCTTCGGGCACTGCCCGGCTCGCCCTTGTGGGAGCTGCGAGCCGCTGAGCAGCTTAGTCTCTGTTTCTCTCTGAGCACTTGTACGATAGTCAAAGTGTTTTTGTTTTTTGGTTTTTTTTTTTCAGTTCAGTAAGTGCTTTGGGCTTATTTGGTAAAATCACAGAATTGTAAAATGGTCTGGGTTGGAAGGGATGTTAAAGCTCATCCAGTCCAAACCCCTGGTGTGGACAGGGACACCTTCCACTAGACCAGGTTGCTCAGAACCCCATCCAGCCTGGCCTACAACATTTCCACAGATGGGACATTCACAGCTTCTCCGGAGAACCTGTGCCAGGGCCTCACCCTCACAGCAAAGAACTTCCTCCTAATCTCTAATCTAGCCCTACTTTCTATCATTTTGAAGCCATTCCCCCTTGTCCTGTCACTCCAGGCTCTTGTAAATAGTCCCTCTCCATCTTTCTTGTCGGCTCCCTTCAGGTACTGGAAGGCAGCAATTAAGTCTTCTCTTTTCCAGGCTCAACAATACCAATTCTCTCAGACTTTCACCATAGCAGAGGTGCTCCATCCTTCTAATCGACCTGGTGACCTCCTTTGGACTCACTCCAACAGATCCATGTTCTTCCTGGAGGCAGCCCTGCAGGTGGAGTCTCACCAGAGCAGAGCAGAGGGGCAGAATCCCCCCCTCCCCTGCTGCCCACACTGCTTTGGATGCAGCCCAGCACACAGTTGGTTTCTGGGCTGTAAGTGCACGTTGCCAGCTCATGTCCAGCCTCTCACCCACCAGCACCCCCAAGTTCTTAAATCATTTTGGCTCGTGTTCTTCAGGAGACAGGCTAGTGTGTAGTCCTCCACTCTCTCTGTAGCTGTACACATGTAGAACAGTGACCTCTGTAACAAGGAGGGACGAGATCCAGAGTGAAAAAAGTATGAGAGGCAAGAAGGAGAACTGATACATCCTAGAAGAAGCTTGAAAGGGAAAGGATGGGTCCAATGTGATCTTAAAAAGTGGAAGCAGCAGTTTTTTGAATGAAATGTAAATGGACATGAATATTTTGAGATGGAAGTGGTTTGACAAAATTGAGTTGATGTACAGGAAGTGTTATGAAATTATTGAGATAGGTTGACTGTATGTTCTCTGGTAAAAATAAACACATCCTGAAACCCTAGTATATGCAAAGGCCTAATTAGGATTATCAGAGTGGAGTTATGGTCATAGTTAATGTTTAAGTGACATCTCTATGTTCTTTTTCATTAGTGATGACAGGGCAAGACAGAGCAGCTGAGACAGCCACGTACTAAGACCTTCTGGCCTTGCCTTGAAGTTCCCAGCCCACTGGCTGCTGGCCTTGTGACATCACAGCACATTTGGTGTCACCTCTGTGCTCTCTCTGATGCTACTATCCTCTCATGCCACCCTCACATTCCATTTCCCAACCCTCTGGCTGCCAGGCAATGGACTTACGACATTAAAGTGTGCGAGGAACAACAACTGAGGTCACCACCCTCCCACTGCACAGACCCCGTGGATGCCGCTGGTGACACCTGAGCTGAGCTCAGGGTGCTGGTGGGGGTTCGCAGCTCATCAGGCAGCACCGCGATGCTCCGCATGGGGCTCTCCCTGCTCCTGGGGCTCTCCCTGCTCCAGGGGCTCTGTGCGGCCTCGCCCCTCCCCGGCTCCCCCAGCGCTGGTAGCCGTCCCATCAGGGTCTCAGCCAGGGTGGATGTGCCTGCCCAGGCCCTGCAGCAGCCGGGTGCTGGCGCTGGCACAGGCAGTGCCGGCCTGTGGCCCCTGAAGACGCTCGGCTGCAGCTGCTTGGCCCTGTCCGTGCTGGTGGCCGCGCTTTGGCTCGGATGCCGCCGCTGGAGAAAAGCCAAGAGGCCATGGAGAGAGGTGAGGGATGGGGTCAGGCAGCTGGGATGGGGCCAGGGCACACCACGGCCTGGGTCTGCAATGTGTAGGGGGAGGACTGACAGCCCCTGTGGAGAGCAAAGCCTGGGCAGGCACCAAGGGCCCTCTGCCTCTGCCCCAGCCCTGCACCCAAGGCCAGGGGCAGAGCTGGCCTCAGCCTCCTTCCTCCCAGGAGGTGGGAACCGAGGACGGGCTGAGCCACAAGGGCCCCAGGACAGAGGCTGCCTGAGACCTGCTCCAGGCATCCTGCTGCCTGGGGCAGCCCAGCCATGCCCCAGCGCCCCCAGGAGAGCCCAAGCCCAGCCAGAGGGGTCTCAGCCCCCGAGGCCCCTCTGCCCCTTCCATCGCGCTCCCTGTGTCTGCCAGGAGAAGGGCCGGACACCCTCAGCGTGGCCAAGGACCTGCTGCCTGGTTGAAGGCTCCTCCCTCAGCGACGAGGGGATCGGCCGCCAGAGGGAACCCCCCGTGTCCCTCACGAACTACCTGAGGCACCTGCGCCGCCGCTGCCTGCTCCAGGACACGCTCCAGAGGGGAGGGAACAAGAAAGACTTGGATGAAGAGGCAGCACTTTTCTCTGATTGAAGAAACAACACCTCATGCACAGATGCAGCAATATACTGCAAGATATATTTATTATCATTTATAATTATTAAAATTATTTATTAAAAGGATAGTTTTTATAAGTAGTGAATCAAATCGTTGTCAGAGAAGTAGCACAGAAATTTAATTTGCAAAAATTCCCTCAAAGATATAGTTTGGCTGACACAGGTGATTTCCTGACAGCTTGTTTGCAGAGAATGATTTGATAACTGTCTGCTGTTGCAGGAACTACTGTAACAACTACATACTGGGCTCACTTCTAGGGAAACAAAAATGGGGAGGAGTTGAAATCAACTTCATCTAGAGGGGTCAGGATATTATTTTATATAAAATATATCCTATTTAGGAAGAAATTCTTTACAGAGGGTAATCAGCCATTGGAATGGGCTGCCCAGGGAAGTGGTGGATTCTCTGTTCCTGGAGGTTTTTAAGATGAGAATGGATGTGGCACTTTGTGCCATAGTCTAGTAACCATAGTGGTAGTGGATGAAGGGTTGGACTTGATGATTTCAGAGGTCCTTTCCAACCCGTCTGATTCTATGATTCTATTACTTCTCATGCTGGAGCTTGAGCAAGAGATCAAGGAAACCTCTTTAGTGAATTCTTCAAGAAGAGTAACCTTATCTTGATGTTATAAAAGTTTTAGACTTTCAACTCTAAAAAGCTGAGGTTTGCAAATGAAATTTGAGGTGTCAGTTAAATGTACTCGACAATATAAGTAAATCCCTAAGGACATTTGGACTCATTTCACACTCCTATAAGGAAGAGGAGCAGGAGCCAGAGATGCGAAGGCACTTTGGGAACTGTGGTCAGTGTGCTCTGGGATACTGAAGTGTCTCACTGTTTCCCAGGACTGATGGTAATAATCATCTGAGAAGGTATCAGGGAAATGGCGTTCAAATACATCCGCCCTTTATCCTGGGAAGGCAGTCTCAGGAAATGACATTGAGTTTCCTTTACAGAAAATTGTCATAAATCAATAGGAATTTAGGATTTCTCTAGCACTGCACAATACTCAAATGCCTGTTGAAGCAGGAAGATGTAAAATACCTGATAGTTGCTAGAATTTCCTGAGAGGTCTACTATGAAATACATTTATTTGTAATCAGTAAGTTTAGTTTTGAGCAGCTACCAGAAATCATGTGTGTGTATACGATAGGAGATATATGTATATGTATATTGCACATTGATACGATACGTATGTATAATGATATGGTATATATGTATATTGCATATTTATATATTTTATATTGTATTATGTATTTGTTATTATATATATATTGCATATTTCTGTTGCATGATATATATGATGATATATATGCATACTGTTACATATATGTGCGTTTATATATGTAAATTACATATTGATGATATATATGTACATTGCATATAAATGTGTAGTTTGAGATATATATTGATATTATATATATATATAGATACATATGTATATTGATATATATGGATATTGATATATATGGATACTGATATATATGGATATTGATATGAGATATATGGATATTGATATATGGGTATATATGTATATTAGTATGGTATATATGGATATTGATATATATGTGTATTGGTATGATACATATGGATATTGATATACATGGATATTGATGTTTATGGATATTGGTATTACATATATGGATACTGATATATATGTATATTGTTTTGGGGCGCACGGTAACAAAACAGGCGGCCGCTTTCCACCTCCCTGAGGCACAAAATACCCCTGTAAGTCCGGGCTGCTTTCTCCGGAGGCCGTTCCCGCAGCCCCTCCAGGTGAGGGAGCGAGAGCGGCCCCGCTCCCGGCCCCATTCCCGCGCTGCCGGGCCCCGCCCTCGCCTCGCCATTCGCCCCCCATGACGCCGATCAGCGGGGCCGCCCTTTCCGGCCGCCGGGCGCGGCTCGCCCAATGGTGGCGGGGCGGAGGCGGGCCGCCTCATGCTCACCGGGGCAACGAGCAGACGGATGGCGGCGGCGCAGGGTGAGTGAGTGAGGGAGGGAACGGACGAACGAGCGAGCGAGCGAGCGAGCGCAGGGACGGGGCTGCCTCCGCGTGACGTCATAGCACGGGCCCGCGTGACGCCATGGGCGTGGCGGCGGGATCGGGACGCGGGAGCGCGGGAAGTGCCCGGCCCGGAGCTCCGCCCGCCCCGTGCCCGCCGCGCGCTGTGGCCGCGGGGGGACACCCGCGCGTGTTTGTGTTTGGGATCTAAAGTTACTTCTGCAGTGCCACAGGGGCTTTGGGCTGCTTTGGTAAAATCTCCTTGGTTCACGTTCTTCGGGAGGCGGACCAGCGAGTGTTCCGCCAGCGCTTCTGTGGCTGGGCAGGTGTAGAGCAGTGACCTGTGTAACCCGGAGGGGTGAAAGTATGACAGCCAGGAGGTTGCACCGATAAATCCTAGAAGGAGCTGGAAAGGGAAAGGATGGGTCCAACTGATAAACCCTAGAAGGAGCTGGAAAGGGAAAGGATGGGTGCAACTGATAAACCCTAGAAGGAGCTGGAAAGGGAAAGGATGGGTCTGATGTGATCTTACAAAGTGGAAGCAGCAGTTTTTTGAATGAAAGGTGAACGGACATGAAGAATATTTTGAGATGGAAGTGGTTTGACAAAACTGAGGTGACGTGCAGGAAGTGTTATAAGCTGAAGGGAATTACTGAATTGGCTATATTTTGTCTGGTCTGGTAAAAACAGGTGAATCTTCAGACTCACTTGTGTGCAAAGGCTTAAACCTCTCTTCCAAAAGTTCTTTCTGAAGTTACTTGTGTGAAATTAATCTCTTAAAATCAGTGTCTAATTAGGGTTTTCAGCCTGCAGTTCTGCTGTAAGTCTTTATGTGACGCCTCCATCTTAATTTTCAAACCCACCACTATTACTTTCCTTACCACCAAACTATTTCTCTCATTTTTGCTACAGTGTAAATTCCTTACTTGTTCCTGACACTTTACTGAAGTCTGTGCTAGAGAGAAGTTTGTAGGAAACAGACTTATTGCCTGTAGCAATGGTTGCTGGAGCTTTCTTCACTATTATTAGCAAAAAGGAGGTAAATACAGTGATTAGTACTTTCATTTTAGCGCTGAGGTTTATACAGGAGACGATTACCACTGGATGTAGTCCATAAATACTTTTTTCTCTCTGTAGAGTCTATATATTATAGTGGTCTTCAGTTTTGTATCAGTTCATATATAATTAATAAGTTCATATTTAATTCTGAAATGTAAATTGATAAATGTATGAAGATAGCTATGTAGCATTTAAGAAGAAGTGAGGGTAAATAAATAACTTCCTCCAAAACTGTGCTTATTCTTGTTATCAAAAGGATAGTTGTGGTAAACCAGCCTGTTTGTTCTGTGTCAGTGCTAAACATTGTTTGCATAGTTTTGGTTCTTTAAATGGGATGGTGTTTAATTACTGGAGGAAGCTGTAGAGCATTTGCAGAGTCAGTGGTTTAAGTCTTATGCATTAAAACATCTCATTTTTTCCACTCCTGTTCACTTTCCAGTGTTCTTGGGTTACAAAGCCCTTTTCAAGGTGGTAGGAGTGATGCATATCATACTGGAATATAAAGTTATAGAGCCGTAGAATTGTTTGGGTTGGAAGGGACCCTAAAGTTCATCTGATTCTTAGTATATAACATATTTTAGTATACTTTAGAGGTTTTGTCTGGTCATGCATTAACACTTCATGCATTTTCACTCCCTGAGTTAAAATATCCCTGGGGTTTTTTTACCTGCTGAACTAGACAAATGGTTTTGTGTCAGGATTAACATGTATTAGGCTGCGTGCAAGAGGAGCAGTAAATACAGAGAGTTTGTTTGGTGACTTATGATAAATACATCATTTTGCATTTTAACTTCTTTGTTTGATGTACTAGGAAATGCTGACAATGTTTCAATTAGCTTTCTATAAACATTACATTCTGTACACATCTTAAAGGTGAAGATCAAAACCAAATAGAGTTAATAAATTATCTGAGCCTGACTTAAGCAGGTTGTGGTTCACTAGTAATCCTGGTGGCTCTACTTACCTGCGCAAACATTATTTCATTGTTTTAGGCTTATTCGGCTTTGTTTTAGAAACACTTTGCCAATAAAACAAGTTAATTTCTCTGTTTCTTTTCCTGCTGCAAATTAGTGGGGAATTATAAAAGTATAGAAGGAGTTCATTATAGGAATAAACAGCTATTCCCTGCAAAAGAAATGAAAAGGGTTGCTCATGTGCTGGTTAGACACGATGGGAAGAGAAATAAGTTGTATTGTTGATTGAAAGGATGCCATGGAAAGCAAAACTTATGTGAACAATTCCTTCCAGTGTCTGGGAAGATTACTAGGTTCAGGTTATATCATAGCAAAAAGGTTGATTTGAGCTTGAAACATGGAGCTGAATTATTTGAAGTTTCAGTAATACTTTTAGTTAGGGAAGAGGCAGAACTTCTTTCAGGAGCCACACTCTGTGTTTCAAACGTCTCCTCCAAAAGCTCTTTCTGAGGTTATTTGTGTGAAACCCACTTCTTGGAATCAGTGTCTAACGTACGCATGTGATTTGTTTTTAGGATGATTCCCCTCCAGAGTTTATTTTTGCGTGGAAGTGTGCTCCTTCCTGGTAGAAGATGGTGATCCCAATGTATGATCATGGAGAAGGGGATAAGTTCAGTAGAAGTGTTACCTTCCAAATCATCTCAGGTTACGGCTGTAAAAGTGGTGGTCAAAGAGCCCGAAGCAAAGCAAATCCAAAGAGGGAAACGAGTGGGATTTGTGCTTGTCCACGCAGGTAAGATGTGGAAGCAGAACAGCTGGAATGAAAACAGCACGTACTTTGGTATGAAACTAAATATCAACACAAATTTTTTGGTGTCTTTGGACTACTGTGTTCATGAAGTGACATTAACTTTGTGTGCAAGTGTGGGAGTGGAGAGTTTAACTGGAAGTTGATAGGAAACTGTTAACCAAAGTGTAGCTGTTTGGGTGTTCTGGATGGTGTATTTTTCCCCTTGACAGAGAAAACCCCTGAATTTAAATGGTTATAAAACATCAAATTCTGCAGTTGTCTGCTAAGCTTGGGAAACCTACAAAGTGCAAGAGATCTTTTAGTGTGTTTCTGTACCCTGCAGAAAGATCAAACATAGCTGTTTCATTAAATTTCTTGTTTCTTGTCTAACTTGTCCATGAGGACAATCTACTTAAGTCTTTCTGAAGCCTATTTAAGCTGTTCACTTTTTTTTACCCTTTTGAAATTTTTCTTTCAAGTCTAATTTTTGATTTTGTTTATTTGTTGATCATATTTAAATGAGTTGCTGTTTATTGTTTCCACATGTGATGCAGTGGTCCTCTACTCATATCTGATGCAAAAATGATGTGTTAGTATGTTTTGCTCATAATTTCTTCTCTAATAGGTTCTTTCTTAAATACTAATAATTATGAAAATATCAGTGGTGCTTTATATCTGTGTATTTGTTTTTACCATATGTGTGATGACATGAGGTGAAACTGAGCAAGGTAATGCCTACAATATTTGAAAAACCAACATGCTACTTGCTTTATAAAATCATTAAGGTCAAAAAAAAAACCCCCAAAACCTCAAAGAATTTTATTCTGGTTTGATATTTGATGACCCTGGTATTCTATTTTAAGAGCAGAAAGAAGTGTTCATTAGATTGTACTTTATTGGTAGTGTTAAAGTTAATTTGAGTTTCTCAAAACTAGTGTTTCTAGCAGTGAGAAAAGTGAAGTTGAGATAATTACAAGCACATTTCTAAGTTCAGAAACCAGTAAAACGGAAGTGGAATTTCAATATCAGTGTGCCAGTCATGGCAGTTGTTTTTCTGATGCTGCATTTAGTCAAATAGTGGGTGTTGATAAGTTTTTCGGGTATGGAATTAGGGGCAATGGCTACGAAATAGGGCCGAATGGTTTGATGCAATGGGACAGACAGGAAGACTGAAAATTAGATGAAAAATTTGTATGATCTCTATTTTAGGCAACTCTCCTGGTTCTAAAGCAGGAGTTACAGGCTCTAAAAAATGTGGCATGAACGTGAGAAGATGAGCAGAATGATAATTGCAAACTTGCACATCAGTGGTGAAAGGAAAATTGGAGTTTGACATAAAACCAAGGGTTTTAAGTAAAATAAAAAAGTAAATAAAAAAACTATGCTGGAAATACTGAGGAAGGAGTGATACTGAAATCTCTTGCAAAGTGTTTGTAGAAGAGGTTGTTTGATGTTGAGATTTATACCTGTGTGTTTCTGGGTATATCCTGTATTTTACTGGGTGTGCTGGAGTCAGTGTTGGAATGCATAAAGTTGTCCATCATTGGTATGAAAGGGAAATGCCAGTGTAATCCAGAATAAGGAATGCTGTACCTGCCTGTATCTTAAATCTCTCTGTGGACTGTAAGGCTGCAGTTTGACAGGAAATATAACATTTTTACCTTTTTCCTTAACTGTAGGTGCAGGTTATCATTCCGAATCCAAAGCTAAGGAGTACAAGCATGTGTGCAAAAGAGCCTGTCAGAAGGTATGTCCTGCAACTTCCTGCAGTGTTCTTGAGCCTCTAGTAATTCTGGAGCTAAATATGGTGTCTGTGTTTTGATTTCATCCATGTCCACTCCTTTTGGAATTTATTTAAACTCCAGCATCCAGGTTGCTCCATAAATGCGGGAGTTCCTAGAATTACTTTCTTCTTGATAGCTCTTGACATCTTAATAGGAAAGGAGGTAGAAACAGGAAAAACAAAACAAAAAGATCAAAGCTGGAAAGGGAGAAATGACAAGACTTCCATTTCCATTGAAGCTAATATTTTTTAATCTCTTCCAAGAACTTAGCTTTGGAACTGGCAAAGCCCTATGTACTATGTGTTTAGAATGAGTAGCTGGAAGACCTCTCTCCAAAATTTTTAATGTCTTTTGCTTTCCCCAGGGAGCAGGACCTGAGAGCTTGGCAGACTCTTTAGAAGAGTCTCAGAACTGGCCTCTGATAATTATCACTTTGTGTTACAGTTCTGTTGCTCAATCCTAATACCAATCTAATTTTGTAATGGGAAGCCTCACAAATCACCCAGACTTAGCACTGGCTTCGTTAAAGTTGGGCATTAGCTCTGGTGAAAGTCATTTTCCAGCTAATTATGTGAGAAAATGCAGTTGAATTTAAGTATAATTTGAAATTCTGTGTGGCTCCGTAAGCTGAGTAGCCAACATAAATAACTTCTGTGAAGAACAAACAGTTGCAGGTCTTGCAGCTGAAGATGAAGCCAGAGTTATTTTCTGGGGTTCCCTGAGGGAATTTGACTGTCAGGTCTTGTCCAAATTGGATCTAGTAAATACTATTAATCTCTAGAAGTTCATTGTTGTGTGTGTCTGTAATTTGAAGATAATATTGTCTTATTTGATTTGTTTGTGTGTTTTGGCTTTTAGATGAGCTTGTAAATTCTGTTCAGTTTGACTATAATTGCAGTAAATGGTACTAGGAATTTTTTTGAACCTTGGAAGGAAAATTTGAAACTTATTGACTGAAGGATCAAGTGTTTGAGGACTTATATCAAAATCACTTTTTATATTATATATAAATTGGACCATGCAGGAATCTGTTACTAAATGCAGTGTCTCAGTGTCAGGGTAATAAATTCCCAACTTTCAGATCTGCCCTCCCATGGTTCATACTGACTTATTTCATTGCCTCTTGTTTTTATGCCCTCTTACATTTTAAACTAATTTGGTGAAAATTTTGTTTCATACAGGACTGGGAAAATATAGGGCTCAGTCAGACAATATTAGAATTTCTTAATCAGCACCTGAAAATTCTGTTTTACAGGCAATTGAAAAGCTCCAGGCTGGTGCTCTTGCCACAGATGCAGTGACTGCAGCACTTATAGAATTAGAGGTATGAATTTCTGACTAGTAGTAAAAAAGTCTCATGGGTGCATTGCCAGATTTTTCTGTAGGAAGGTGTTTAGTGGGAAATTTACTGAGATTTCCATTTTTGTGCTGCACTAATTTTGTATTTTGCTTTTCCACTGTGTTTTGGAGTAAATGTATTTAAATAATTTCTAAAAATGGAAACTGAATAAAAGTTGTCCAATTGGTTTAATTTGGTTGTCATCTTAGATAGTCTTTACCCTTCAAAAATAAATGCAGTCATTAAAGAATAATTGAACACTTTGTAGGGAACTTTATTTCTGACTTACTGAGCTACAGATGGACAGTTCTGGCTCTGCTTCTTAGAGAGGGGAAAAAAATCATCCTACTGGTTCTGATTTTAGTGACAAAATATGTGCAGAGGAATAGGACAAGTAATGCTTTTATTTCAAAATGGCACTTGTTAATTAAGATAGCAAGTCGTGATGAGCAGCTGTTTGGGAGGTTTTTGGCAAAGTGTCTTTTTGGAGTGGTGAGATTTTTATGGCATCTGACTTCAGTGAAGGTCCCAGTGAAATAACGTGGAAGTGAGTAAAGCTAAACATTTCTGGAATATACATAGGGCAGTTTGGTCGTTGTCCCAGGTCGACTAATCCCTCAGGACAGTAATGATGGAAACAGGTATTCCTCCTCTGTAAGCAGTAATTGCTTCTTCCCCTCCAACTTTATTAGCAAAGAGGAGGAAGGCAAGGTAAGTGTTGTGCTGTAAAAATAATTTCCTGGGTTTGGAATTCCTGGTAGTATTCCAAGAGGATTAGCAGTGGATTTGCTTACACATGTGCTGGGAAAGTGTTCTTGAGTGTCCTTGGTGGGGCTGGTGTGAGGCAGGCAGTGAGTACACACTTTAATATGTCAGACATGCTGACTGCGAGCCAGGGCTGCAGTCACACTGCTCCCTTGGCGAGGTTCTTGGCTTTCAGCACCACTGCTGGTGTGCACTGAGCTGTTCAAACCTGCTTTCATGTCTTATCTTACACACTAGAATATAACCCAGTGAAAACAGGGATCTCTCCAATGGAATTATTTCCAGTGCACTTCCCTGACCTGACTGAGGCTGCTGTTGCTCCACGAGGCTATTCTGTGTGTCAGCTCCCTCCTCAGTGGAAAACAAAAATAAAACCCCACTTTGTGTTGTGATTTTTATTGTGTTCCTGAGCTACTCAGAAGAAAACATATTTTAAGAAGCTTAACCCAACAGTTCTGTATCTCTTTGCAGCTGTGCCTGGGGTTAAATATTTTATCTGTTTTTGTTATCCTCAGGAGACTTTCCTTTTACTTTAATAGATTTAAATACTCTGAAGTAACATCTGTGGAAGAACTTACAGCTTTAAGATGAAATTAAAAACTTCTATGAAATTACTGCAATCAGAAACCTTTTTCTTCTTATCTGTCTTGCTACTGTTGTTCTGATGCCTACCATCTTTTCAGTTTCTGGTTTTATAATTCTTTGGTAGTATTTTTATGTGTACTGTTGCACAAACACAATTTTTTTTTCTTTTTAAGATTAAATGTTGTTTTGTTCCAGTTGTATTGCTGTCATTAATGTAATTATTTGCTTTCATTTATTCATTGATTTATAAAACCTCTTAATTGAGGGTTGTTCTGTCTGTTACTGGAATAGAGAATAATGGGTTTGGGATTTGAGCTTCTTTTAGTTTAAATTATGTAGCTATGCAGTTACATCGAGGAAGAATCAAATTTATACTCAAAACACTGTGATTTGTGGTGGCAGTCTTTTCTAAATGTCAGCTTCCAAAATATATAAAGGTTTTTATCTCCTCATCTCATTCTGAACATCATCTCCAGACATCTCTTGCCGTTTCTGGAGCTGCATCTTCTGGTTTAGTTCTGGTGGTTTTGCTGTTGCTCTGTGGAGGACAAGTCAACAAAGCAAACAAAGTAGTTTTCCTCATCAACTACAAAATTGTACTGGTACAAATATGGGTTTGTGTTGATGAGCTGTCACTCCCTTTTGTTTGGGCTTTAGCATTTTAAGTTGGTAAATACGTAACAGAAAATCTGCATGAAACAGTGTTTGTTTACTTGTGTCCCTGTAATACAGATTAAGATACAGAACAACGAAAGTTTGCATAACCTGGTAACAGGTAGAATCATAGAATCAGATGGGTTGGAAAGGACCTCTGAGATCATCAAGTCCTACCCTTGATCCACCACCACTGTGGTTACTAGACTGTGGAACTAAGTGCCACGTCCAGCCTCATCTTAA
>VXAY01003284.1:0-16810 GCA_013399855.1 Oxyruncus cristatus | reverse complement strand
CCCTTCCTGCCTGGCTGCTCTCCAGCCACTCTGTGCCCAGCCTGCCCCTGCAGGGGGTTGTTGTGGATTCCATGGTAAAGTACTGTGTGTAACTTCTTGATATTTTGGTTTCTGTAGAACACATTGCTGTGAGTTGATCTGCAGTGTTTAATCACTTTTACAGTTCTCTCAGGCTTTGCATGTTGTATTCCAAAAATTTGGAATAGTCTTTGCAAGGCACAAATATCTTCTTGTGGAAGTCTCACAGAAGATGAATTTCTTTCCTCAGTTCCGCTCAATTACACAACCCCCATTACACAGAATCTCAGCTAATCCAAGAGGCATCACTTCAAAGACTTGTTGGGGCTCAAGATTTGCTCTTGATCTTTTATGAGCAAGCTGACAGTTTGCTTGTGGTATGCTGTTTGTGTTTTGTTTTATTTTTCAGGCTCTAAGTGGAGAAGGAACAGCCTTTCTTTGTTGGACTGTGTGAATCTCAAGTGAAGGGGTTTTCTGTGATTAAGATAATATTGCTGATAGTTAACTAGAGAAAAGGTGCATTTCTCTTGCAAAGTAGCAAGACTGACCCAGAATACTGTTAAATTAACTGAGCTGTTCTTCATAAGCATCAGCTGTATTTGATAAGTTGATTAAAGGCTGTTAATGTTTTCCAGTTTGTGAATTCTGCCCTTGCAAAGAAACAATTGAACATGTTACCTCTTGCAGTTTTTGGTAATAAAATGGATCTGGACAAGGTACTTCTTGAGACCCATTGTTCACCCTGTGTGCTTCTACAAAGGTATCGTTGCAGTACCATTGATTTTTGCACTCTTGCTGTCAGCCACCATACGAAGTCTGAGTTTCTGTTGAAACATAAAGGGATTATTTGGGCAGCTTTTTCTGGGGGGGGAGGGTTGAGGTCTTCCTCCACTCACCCTGCTTGAAACTTGCTGTTTTCAGCAAAACCATGTGCTGATTTGCATGTATGTGTGGTTGTGAGAAAAATGTCCAATTTCAAACTTTTCTTCGACTATTGAGCACTTCACAAAGAACCGATCAGGTACTGGAGCCAGGAACTGGTTGTAAAGAATGACAAAGTTTTCAAATTGTTTCCTAAATTTAGTCTAATCCTTTATTAGTATATGTGTAGATCACTCGTTTCTTTATCTGACTTCAATAGAATGTTCTTTACGAACGTCATTTAAATTGGAAATTAATATGATTAGCAGGGAAAATGGGTGTCACATTTTGGGTTTCTGTCTCCTTGCTGCTGAAATTGTTCAGTTTATTTTGCATTTTTTTGTTATTGTGGATCAATGCAAAGGTTGTTCTGTACCTGTTATATTCAAGCAGTGGGAGTGTTTGACTGTCAGCAAAATTTTGCAGAGAAAGAACTTGTTTGGTGCTTTATTTATTATTTTTCTAGTGATTAAGATTTCTGAGTATACAATCTTCATCCCAGGGACTTCTCTTTCAAGAAGCAGCCTTGTTGCATTAAGGCAGCCACCAAAGATGAACTTTTAATGGGTAATCAACTGGAAGTTGTTAATACTGGTTTAAAGCAATACTATGATGTTTTGCAGCAGAGTGGCTGACAGTAATCTGTGACAAAAGTCTTCTTTAAGAACACTTTAGCTGGTGTAATTGAAAGGGGCATGGCTCATCCAAGTAGAATATTGATTGTTGGGTCTAAACTCCCACAGAAAAATAAATTTTTAAAGTTCTAGCGTACAAAAATGAATGCCTGTAGACTTTGAATTTGCTTTTAAAGTTGCAAATAAACCAGGGCCAAAACTGTATCAAAGATGGATGGAATGTTCTTTAATGTTTTCAGTGAAAACAGAGCATTTTAACTATTTGCTGAGATATAAGTGTTAGAGTTGAGTAACTGAGCATTCCAGCTTTGACTGCAGCTAGAAACTTCAGGATGCCTGTGTTTGCTGCCAGAACATTCATAAATGCATCTTGAAGTAAAAAGGATTCTAAAACCAGAAGGGATACCCTCAGTAGCTTGAGAGTTTTGGCAAGATGGGTAATTTGAGAAAATGAAACTCCTGTTTCACATCTTAAAGCTTCCTGTTACCTCCTTGGCTGCAGCTTTACATGGTAAGTTAGAGATACTTCAGTGGTGGAATAATTGCCAGGTAGTTGAGTATTTTTCAAATAAATGGAAGGCTTATGTTTTGTTAAAATGCTTTGAATAGTTATTTGTTTGCCTTTTCTCTCTTCCTTTTCTGTGGTAGCAGGGCTTGCCATTAACATGCAAAGCTGATGGTTGATTTGCTTACTCCTCTCTTTCAGCCTCCTTAGAAATACAAAGGCTGATCGCTTCTTGTGGTTTGAAATAAAAATATATTCCTGAAGATAGCTTTTGTATTAAATGTCTTTCTCCTCTCCCATCCTCCCTCTTGTTGGAGACGTGCTTTGGCTGGTTCTTCCCAAGTTTATGGTAGTCAGTTCTTGCACTGCTGCATTTTTCTGTCCAATGGTATGAAGAGACTTCTTCAGGTAGCTCAGTTTGTTTCTTCCCTATTTGAAAGCATTCATGATTCTCTTTTAATGTTTCTGCATTCCTTGAAGGTTTTGAATTTTCATTTCAAAATACACCGTAATTTTCATAAGTTCATAAGTTGTATTCCTCCATTTGTGTATCAGAGTCTTGAAATCTTTGGGCCAGACTTTGCAGAGATTCATATTTTCAAAAAGAGATTTGTATTTTTGTGGTGTGTTTCATGTCCTTGCCTATTCATAGAGGTAGGTGTGAATTTGTTTCCATTTTCTCTAAAGGTTTTTTCCTACCTGTTTTCAAAGGCTTTTATCTCACCTCAGAGACACTCGGGTAGGTATCAGAAATTCCACAGGTTCACACCCAGTTCTTGCACTTATAAAGCTGTTTTCAGATTGCCTTTCAGATGTGTGAAGTTAGACCACCTTCCTCTGAGACTGTCTTGAGTGCAGTCTGATTGTAAAGCTGAGTGAAACTCTACAGAAATTTTGAACAGGTGCTTGGAATTTGATCTTCATTTCTTTTTACTGGAGAAGTTACTCATGTTGTGACTGATTGTACTGGTAAGATTCCTTCTGAGTCCTAATATGAGAGTTATGCCGCCAAAGAGACATCTGCAGTTCAGTGTAGAGTAGTTATTTGTTAAAAATTCTGTAGTATTCTGGTAAGTATTCTGTACAGAGAAACAGGTGGCATTGCTTTTTGTCTCGAGATCCTCCTGGTGTTGTGCCATGAATGTGCTGTGCCAAGGCATGAAGCACATCTAGATCTTGAGACATAAAGTGAACTAGTACTGTTCCATATGCTGTATTTTTTCCCTACTCTCTTTTGATTATTGCCTTTATCAGGTATCTGGTAGAGAGCTTTGTGTCTTGACTGCAGAAGGTTCTGGGCAGCGTTACCAGGACTTCTCCTCTGATGGGTCCTTCTTATTCCCCTTATTTGTCCATAACATCTGCTCTAAAATAGCAGCTGTCTCTGCTCTGTGGCAGTGACAAATCTGTGGAGCACAAAATTCTTCCCCTTGCTAATGTTCTTGGGTGTAACACCCTGAGTGAATGTCCTTGGAACAGAAGGTTAGAGGTTTGTCTCCAGGCTCACAGGTCTTTGCGCTCTGATTACCCTGGGGCCAGCAACTTGGACAAGCATTGTTCATCCTGAGCATTCCTGTTTTTACTGTATCCTCCAAGTACCTTTCACCATTCACTTTGAATTCCTTCCAACACTTCTCTGCCTTTTTTTTTTTCGAAGCTTCACCAACTTAATTTTCTTCGTACTTGTAGAGCCTGGGGAGCAATGAAGTCAGTCAAGCCAGTGGCTACTCTGAATTTTCTGCCTTTTCAAGGCTATCATTTCTTCTTAAAACGTGTTCTCCCCCTTCCTTCCTCTTTTAGAGAAAGTTATTTGTGCCACATTTAACTGCAAATGTTTCATTATCCTGGAATCTTTTCAAATTTATTCATTTGCTGTGAGGGTTAGCTGTCAAAATGAACAACAGGATGAATATACACAGTGAATTGGAAGAACTGTTGTGGATTAAAATAGGAATGGATAAAGTGGGATAAAATCTTGTGCTGCTTCAGAAGGAAAAAGCAGAAAATAAAGGAGTTTGATGTATTAATCATCTATCACATACTCATGATTCTTCAGGAAGGTAGCATTTTGGTGACTCAAACACTAAGAAATCTTTGAATGTCTCTGTAAATTAAAATCAACATCTTGCAAAACAGATTTTGAATTTACTCACTACTTGCTCATTTGAAAGTTAACAAAAGCTGGCTGACATCATATTTATTTTTCATTTCTGTGTGCTCCACTCTCTTTTATTTCTTTGAATTTGTTGCAAATCAGTATGCACAGAACCAAACCAAGTTCCCTTAACACGTAAGACAGAACTTTGAGCTGTTTCCAGTAATTTGTTTCCCGATTCAGCCTTTATTACATGTACTGTAGAAGTATGACCATCTCATTTCACTGACATGTTCACATGTGGTCTTGACAACTCTTTGTCACATCAGGTTTTTACACTGGTTGTAATTTAAACACGTGAAAACTGAAAGCCTGCAGCACCTCTCAGAAATTGTACTGTTTGGCTGTTAGCTTCCTTTGTCCTGTATTTCTTTCGTGCTTGCATCTAGAAAGAGGGGATTATATTGAGCTGGGGGATTATATTGAGCTGGCAGTGAGGCTCCTGAAATGTGCTACTTGGAAATTTTGTGGTTTTAAGGTCCTGGGGATGCTCTGATGAAACGGGTGGGTGAAAATGGGGTGTGATTCTAGCATGCAAAACCTATATTGTTTGAGAACCTTGGGTTTGTTAAAAGCCACAGAAGGTGCTAATAAAATAGGAGTTAGGTTTATGATGCTATAAAATATTGTTCCATACTGGCCGTGAAATAAATCTTGGTTTTGAGTCAAGAAGCTTCCAGACCACAGTAGTGACTGTCCTTATGCTGATGGTCAAATAGAAATTTTAGAGAGTGAATTGTTAGTGATGCCATTGCTTCACTTCTGCTTGCAGAGCTGCAGTCATAGCTTAGAATGTTCAGAAAAAGTACAGTTCTGTTTTGCAGCAGTGCCATACTTGAGACGCTCAGAGGTACACTGTGGTCTGTGCAGTGATTATTAGATTAATGCATTAATTAAATGTTGATTGATTGTAAGGCTTTTTGCTTGAACAGAAATGATCCTAAATTGTTGGGTGATTGGTTTTTATATTGCTGTGTTATTTACACCGTATAGAGGGTGAGAGGTATCCATTATAGTAATTTCAGATGCTCTGTTCTAATTGCCCTTGTTTTTGTTGTGGAAGATCAAACAGTTAAAATAAGAAAATGCCCTGCACTGAGATCAGTGTTGCCAGATCAATTATACAGAGGTTTTGATCTATCTAGTCTGTTATGGATGTGGCCTTACAATGTCCTGTTCTTATTTTTAGGATTCTCCTTTTACAAATGCAGGATTGGGATCTAACCTAAACCTTCTGGGTGAGATAGAATGTGATGCCAGTATAATGGATGGAAAGTCATTAAATTTTGGAGCAGTTGGAGCACTGAGTGGTATGTTAATTATGTATTATAAAGCTAACTACTGATCTAGGTGCAGTCTTGTTCTCTTTTGTTACTGTTTTGGAGGAGGGGACACGTTTCAAATTTTACCCTGTTCAAATAAATTCTAGCCTTTTAGAAAATGGAGAGGCATTCCTGCTCCCTAAAATGCTGGTTTCGGTTAATTTTCTTTATGTAACATGTTATCTTACTAGTTCACTGAGACTCCTTTGGTGCTGAACAGGTATATGATACCACACAGTATTCCCAGTGGGGCAGAGTTTGCTCAAATGATTTTGTAGAATGATAAATTCATAATAAAATTCAATTGTTAAAAAAGATTGCAGGCATTTAAGTCAGGCTTTGTATTTGTTTTTGTTCTCAGCCTTCTCGAAGGTATTGGTATATAATTCAATCATTTATTTGCATATGGGACTTATTTAATCTGAGAACTAGTGTGTTTCTCTTTTTTTGTCTAGTTTTAGCTTTCAGTACAAAACAAATACAGATATACAGTCCCAAATAGGGATTGTTGGGGTTTTGTTTTAAGTACATGAACAGTCTTAGCTGTTACTTTTGAATAGCTTTTCTGACAAGTTTTCAGGCTTTGTTCTTTATCCTAGAATAGTTCTAAACTGTGGTAATAGCTTCCTCATGTAGATGTAAATCTAAAATAAATAATAAAATTAAGTGTTTCAAGGCCTGTTTGTTAAAAAAATGTATCCTTCCAACCATGGGGAAGGAGGAAATGAGGGAGTGAGAGAGAGCTAAGCCTGAATCCTATAATCCCTGTTCTGGCCTGATAGGTCTGAATGAGAACTCTTTCCATCTTGAAAAATTAATGCCCATAAAACATCTTTAACCTTTAGAATACAATAGATTTAACTTGAAATTTCTGTGGTAGGAGATCACTCCTACTATTTCAATATGGTTCTTTCTTTTTTTAAAATAAATGTGGGGGAGGTGTTGACTAGAAGGCTTTGTCACTGCTGACAGGGTGTGAGGGAAAAACTGAGAAAGGAGTTACTACATTGAAACATAACATAAGGTGTCTCTTAATGGCTTGACAAACACTTGGAAATTAAAAGAATCTGACTTCCATTGCCAAGATGAACACTGCAGTGCTCCGTGGAAAAATATTTTAATGTTCTGTTCCCATTTTTTGCTAATTTTTCAGGAATCAAGAATCCAGTTTCGGTTGCAAATAGATTGTTATGTGAAGGGCAGAAGGGAAAACTCTCTGCTGGCAGAATTCCACCTTGGTAATTGCTTTGTTCTGCTTGACTTTTCTTTTGGTCTTTTGGTCTCCGTGCATGCAGTATTTGAAGGTTTTATCTTCCCCTGGGAAGGCTGGTGCTGTTTTACATACCAGCTTTTAAAGAGGAGATAAGCTTTGTGCTCTGATCTTGAAACATCTTGTGCACTCGATGAAGTTGTGGGTAGAAGGAAGTACTAGGAATAGATGGCAACAATCACTTTTTGATAGTTTCTGTCTGTGTGATTATTTCTAGTTGTAATACTCAATCTCTACACTTGCTACTGTAGCATTTTGAAAAATCCCAAAATACATCAAGGTTAAAGGGAAATTCTACTGCCTTTGCCTCCGTCTGCCATTAAAAAAAGCAACAAGGTTTTTAACAGGAATAAAAAATAGTCCTGCTTTACTGCCTTTGTGGCTTTATTTTGTAGCTATAGTGTGGAAATGTGCAGTGTTTAGTAACTTCCTCTTATTTTAAAGATAGATTTAATAGTATTTACAACAAAAATGGAAACAATGTGATGTGTGTGATACTTAGATGGAAGAGGTAACTATTCAATGCATGGTAACTTTAAATGTTATTGCATCGTTTTGGAAAGAATCCAAGAAATGTCAGAACTGATTATTCTTAAAACCATCTTATTCTCATTAGCAGTTTAAATTGACGGATAGCTTGAATAATTCATTCATATTAATTGGCTATTGTCTGTCACCTGTGACAGAACTTGCTGCCTTTTTTCTAGCTAATGGTCAGTATTTGCAAAAGTATTAAACCAGAATTTTGGTATTTTAAAATATGTATATTTAGATTCACAAATTTTGCTTTCCTTACTGTGTTATTCTGTACAATTAGTCAAGTAGTTCATAGCTGGATGGTGAGGAAGAGCATGATTTCAGTGTTCTGTCATGCTGCAGAGGAAGTTCTTAGATCAAAAACAGCCAGCCTGAAACCAAACCATTAACAGACAGATTTTGCATTTAAAACTCTTTTCTTTAATGGAGAAAGCAAAGAGTAATTGCAGAGAGGTTTACTAAGGAATAGGAACTTTAATTTCAATTACTGTTAGCTCGTTTCTTCAGCTGTCAGAAGAAAGTGAGGCTTACCTGAATTAGATTAGAGATTCAATTGGGTGGGTTTATTTGGTCTTCCAGAACTAGTACTGAAGTCACTACAGGAGCAAGCGCTTGGGATTGTTTTGCCTGTAACATCACAGCATTCTAGAATTATTGTAAGGAAGAGCACTTGGGCATTTTAGCATGTTTACTGTGACTTTATGACCTCATTTATGCTGCTATAGTTTTAAAAATAACTGAATGGAAAAAACCCCTACACCCCCTTGCCCTCAAAGAACAAAACTAAATCTTTCAAAGACTGTGCAAGGTCTTGGCTGTCAAATACTTTCAAAGACAGAGGAGCTCAAAATCTCGAGGTCAGAGATGAGCTGTCTTTGGAGCCAACACATGCAGTTTATTGGTGCACCTGGGTTACCTAAGAAATATTTTCATTTCCTTTTTCTCCACTCTGGATTTTGAATGCATATGTTAGTGGAGCAGATTTGTTACCCTGGAAACCATCTGTACAAGTGGGATATGATGGGTTGTGCTTTGGACTTGCTTTGTACACACGGGGTATCCCAGGTTCACGTGACAGAGCTCCTGGTCACTGATGGGGGTGGCTGTGGATGATTTCATGCCTCGCCTTTCTGGCAGGGCTTGGTGTCACACATTGTTTTGGGACTGAAATGCATTCCTGCACAAGCTGGGAACACATACAGTTAAATGACAAGAGAGCAGGCATGTTTTGGCATTCCTAGCAATTGTCAGGATCTTCTTTTTTCTTTATTTTTTAATTTATTTTTTGATTTGTGAAGATGTGCAATTTTCATCTTCTTTGTCATCAGCAAATAGCGTACTGGGGAGTCTTCCAGATACTGTTTGTTAAAGAAACCCATGGTACAGACTGTTCCTGTAGCATGATCTAAGCTGGCTTAATGTTTTCTGGCCAGAATGTGTGGCACATGACCACACAAGAAAACTTCAGGAGCTGTGAGATTTGTAGAAGTGGGATTATAGAGGTTTTTCCCTATAAAAGAACACGTGAAGTCAGTTTGCTTGGCCTGCTTGTACCTGTTCAGGGCGTGTTCTTATAGTGAGTTCAAAACCAATTCAGAGTGCTGTATTTTTAATTTTCAGTGGAAGAAATTCTAATGAGTGTGAATGAAATTATTCAGAGATGGCAAGAAGTGATCAAGTGTCTGAACTGATGTATCCAGTTTGCTGTAAATTGCTCTGTAGAGTGTGTCCTTCTGGATCAATCTCTAATTGTATTGTTTGAAACACAGAATTCCACTTCCCAAATTAGAATTTGGACAGTTTAGAGTATCCCTGATATTCCTGTTTGTTGTATAACCTTACCAAAGAAAGCATTATTGTAATAGCAGTTACAAACTGGACGAATCTTTGGAAGTGGTCTTTAGTCACTTAATAATGGATTAGATGTTTTGTAGTAATAAGCTTGAATATTTTCTATTTCTTACACTGAAACCTTGACCTTTCTAAGGAAAAAAGGCTTATTTACATCTGCTTGCTGTTAAATGTAGATTTGTAAGATTTGCAGGATAGCACAAACACACCTAAATGTGTCCTTCCTTAGAACTCCTTAGTACTACTGACATCAAGTCCATGCCCATATTCCTTTTTCAGTATTAATACTAACCCATATGGGAAAGAATTTCTTCTTAGGTTTTGGGTTTGTTTTTTTTTTTCGTTTAAATATACAATGATTTGTAATTACTTCAATTTTACAATATTTTGTGCAGAATACATAAATTGTGTAATTTGTGGGGCTGTGCATAGTCAGAAAAGTGCCTGGAGTGAACAAAGACTTGCAGCCCCTTTTATCTTTGTTCTGTGTTTCTCCAGAAAAATTTCTTCCTTGTATCAATGATTTCAGAGTGATTTGCTACATTTTGTAATAAAACGTTGCAAAGTGAATTTGTTACATCCAGGATTTGCGTTGACCACCTTTTAATGAACCAAACCTTCCTCTGTTTAGCTTGGTGTGACCTGTCCCCCTACAGCCCGTATTAAATGGTTGTGTTTGGAGCAAACAGCACCAGGAAAACCAACTTCTTGGAGAAAATTCTCTGAAAAGACCATTTTAGAGACCTTTACTTGCATTTTCCATTAAATATGGTCTAGCATGCCTGGAACTGGAAGGCATGTGCAAGCACTGACTCCTTGCTGGGAGGATGTTTTCATCTTCTGTGTGTTCTGTAACAACTGCAGAGTACTCTGATATATTTGCAAGAAAGATCTTTGTATTTTGTTTGTGCAGAACCAACTCTCAGAGTAGCAGAGAACAAACTCATTCATCCTCTGTTTATGTTTCTGGGTTTTTTCCCCCTCCTTTGGAAAATTGTATTTTGAATTAGCCTAAAGGCTTTTGAAACTTGGGATGGTTTTGACTGCTTTCTATAGTGCTTTATTCCCTCTTCTCCCTCGCCCCCAATAAATTAAGCTTGTCTGTACATTTATTTTTATGTAGAGACAACAAAGCACTGAGATCCTGATGTTATTTGTCTTGTAAACAGTTTATTTTGACTTTTCTGTAATTACACTGTCCTTTCAAGATGTCTGAATAGTTGAAAAAAAGGTGGTGTTATGGAGCCTCGATTATTTTTCTGCTTCAACTAATCTAACTGTTCTTTGGGACCAGAATGCAAATACTTTGTGCCCATCTTAAAGAAGGAAAGGAGCCTAGGAATTAAGGACTGAAATGTGAACAAAGTAAAAGTCGTATCACTTAAATTATGAGACATTCTTGGGTGCTTTTTTGCGCTCATGATTACTAGTGACTTTTTCTGTATTTTTAAGTATTCAAAAGGCAATTGTGAGACTGCTTGTGAAACACAGTGTCTGAGTGACCTGTGCTATTCAAGTTACCATATATAAAACTCCTAATGCTTGAGCTTGATGCTTTCTCCACTTAACCTTCCTCTCTGTATAAATTGTTTTGAACTACAAGTGCTTATTTACATCCCAAGAATATATTGTTGATAGAAAACTTTTATTCTAAAGACCAAAGCCACCTTCTTTTAGTCAATGAAGAAGACTACTTAATTAGGTTTGGCTACAGTTTGCATTTCTCTCTTATATTAATGAAAGTGCCAGGTTGTTTTTTGAGCACTCACTTACCTAGTAGGAGATACTTGAGTTTTCCCAAGGTACCCAATAACTTATTCTACAGTATCTTGCAACATGAATAATTCTTATCTGGAGCTGCACTATCAATGGTAAGAAATATGCATTTAATAATTCAAATTCTCATCTGGATAAGCCTTTTTTTGAGACTTTTGTATGGAAAGACTGGACACACCTCTTGTATTGATGAAATCATAGAAAGATAGAAAGTACTACCTTAAAACACTACATACTGAAAGCTGCAGGTGTCAGATACAGCACTGTCAAGAAAATTTCCAACAGTGTTAATGCCAGCAAATTTGCTGTATGAATAGTTGTCTCAGAAACTGTAGAACTTTGTGGCCCCAGGGACTATTTTTTTCATAAGTCTGGTATTTTTGTAAACTTTTCTAATTGCTGTAAATCCTCACTCTTTACTTCTCATGTCCGTTAGGAAGTTGTGTTATTCTTAATTTCATAGCCCACTTTTAAAATAAGATTGGAATAATTGTCCTTTATTATGTTACACAGCATCTTTCTGGAAGTGTCTGATTTCCAGCTCCTACATTCTTCTTTTCAGGCAATAGGATGAATTTCTTTAAGGGGAAACAACACAGATAATTGAGGCTTGCTTTTTTTTCTCCTCTTCCTAAAAATTCCATATCTGTGTTTTGCTTTCACTTGTCACAGCAGTGTGTGTTGTCTCACTACTCCAAAATCTAATCTTCTAATCAGTAGTGATTAGAAAAAAAACCATCTCAGGTGGTTTTTTCCCAAGTATATTAAAAAACATCTCAGGTTTTTTTACAAGTATATTAAAAATTCAGTAGGCTAGTTTCATTTGCAAATGCTTGATAGAACTCCATGAAATAGACCTTAATCCTTCTAAATAAGGTTAATTTTTAGCCTGTGTTGTACTTCTTGAAATACTTCTTGATATCCCTGTGGCACTGGCTGACTTCTCTGGAAGTACCCTTTTCACGTCATTCATCCCATGTCCTTGGTCTTCAGTATCTTGCTAAGTTGTTATAGAGAGCAAGAGTCTTAGACAGGCTTTGCCCTGTTTTAGTTTGCAGTAGAAAGCTGGTGCTATTTGATAATGAATTTCAAATTTAATAGCACTTGTTTTTGTCCAATAATAAACCCAATGTCAGAGCTGCATAGTCTTAATGAAAATACATAAGGTTGCTGAGTGTAATTGTAGCTGACAGTTCTATGAAACATAGACGGCTTACAGTTTAAAAATGACCAAACCAAATAGGAAAAATAATTGCAAGAAAAGGGGGATTTTGTTACATGGCTTTGCTTAAACTCCCTCTTCTGTGTCTCCTAGCTTTTTAGTTGGTGAAGGAGCTTACAGATGGGCAGTTGATCACGGGATACCAGCATGTCCTCCAGGTATCATGGCTACAAGTGAGTAAACTGGTGGTGTCAGTAGGAAGAACAGGACAGAGTAATTTTAGATGGTGCCTCAGCTTTTGTGGTGCACATCAGTTCACTGTTCCTAACATTCAACTAGCTTTATGGTGTTGTGGTATATAAGGGTGGTTTAAGTTTACTAATTTAAGTATCTAAATAGAAAAAACCTTTGAGCTATTGCTTCAACTGCATTTTAGCAACATCTAATTGAAGTGAATCTGTGATTCTAGGACTAAATCCAGTGATGGACCTATTTTTTTTACCAAAATGTAGGTTCTTTAACAGCTCAGCCCTACAAGTCTCCGGTTGTGATCCATCTTGGATCCTAAAAGCACCAGCTAGCCATGTCTCACAATTCGGCAGGTGCCAGTTTGACTCTCAGATTCTGGAGTTACACCCATCTATGAGTCTTTGTCCAGAACTGCTCTGGTCTAAACAGGCTGTCAAATTAATTTGCCTTTTTTTTTAAATCTACATCGGCTTCACTGTATGATGGAATAACCCAGTGCAGAAAACAGACTTGGATTGTGCTGTATGTTAGCAGTAGTCTCTTAGGAAAGCTTTTTGTCTTAAAATAAAAGAAGTGATTATGTTGTATTGATACACCATCTATAAAGTAGCCTACAAACCAGTACACTTACCCATGGAAAGGAGGATGGGCTCCCCTTCCTTCCCTTCTCCAGCCCCTTTCCCTTTTGGAAAGTGCTGTTACTACTCTGTAGTTTGTTGCAGGGGTGAACATGCCCTATGCTGCCTGTTGTGGTTATGCAGGAAAAATCAAAGGCCATTACCCAAAGGAGGAGGACATGGAAGATTACAGAATGTTTCTTTATTTTACAGTAAACAGTATTACTGCTTAAAATACTTGACTGGTCCCAAAGTCAGACATTGAAGCCCAGGATTCCTATTAAACCTTTTATTGGGTCATTCTAAGTGTAGATAAATACCTAGAAATTGCAGTTCAGAGTTGTTAATACTTAATGCTTAAGTGTAACCCCTAAAACAGTGGCACTGTTTCACATGATCATGCCAGTTTTCATATGTACTCATGGTACGTTTGATTTTGAACAGAAAGTTTTGATTTCTGGTTCCACGTGACTGAAACTTTTGCCTTATCCATGTGCTGCCCAAAACAGCATTTGCAGAACAACTGTTGGGCTCAGTTAAGCAGAACATCTTTATTTCATGGCTCTAGAAAAAGCAAAAACACTTAAAGCTTTGGGAGTTTTGTGGGTTGGGTTTTTTTTGTCTTTTTTGTTTGTTTGTTTGTTTGTTTTTTTTGCTTTGTAGGAAAGTAGTATAGGAGATACTTTAGAAAAGAGATACCCTGACTAATTCTGTTTGCACACACGAGTCTCCATTGTTTCTAGTACCAGTGTGTTTCTGTTGTGACAGAGATGATTAGGTTGTGACATTAATTGCCAGATGATGCCTTTACTAGTTAAAATGTACCCTGGTCAGAGCAAATCTGCGTGTTGCATCTTCCAAATAAGAATGACCACTGCTAGTTTGGTTTGCCTAACCCAGACTGTGAATTTTTGCTGGAGAAATGTTAGAAGAATAATCAAGCTCCAAAATACCACTGGTTTTTTTTGTTTGTTTGTTTGTTTGTTTGTTTGTTTTGGTCTACTCAGTGCGTTCAGCATAATTCTATTTAACAGAACAATTTACATTAGAACAATTGAAACAACCAGGACTGACAAGTTAATTTTGCAGTATAATCATTAATGGTAGTATTTCTCGTTTCTTTTCTTTTTAAAATCCAACAGAACAGCAAGAAAGAGCAAACAAAACCCAGAAAAACCAGTTTTTGAAAATGTTATGCTGATTTTTCATCCCAATCCTTAGGAAAGCTAGTTTTGTATCACATTGACTCTGGTCAGTGGGACTGGAAGGTAACCATTAACACCATGTGTGACAACATGATATTGTTAGAGCTGAAAAATTGGAGACTCTCTCACAGGTAACATGTAAGAAGGCTAAAATAGATTTATCCAATGTTACCATGGAAGGGATGGTTAGATATGCTTAAGAAACAATTAAAAAGAATGTTGTTTCCAAGCAACCACAAAGAGATCTCATCCGAAGCGAGCTGTTGTGTTCAATAATGTAACAAAACTTCAAATAAAGGGAGACCTTTTGATTGTGCTTGCTACAATTGCTATGGTAGAGTTTGCATGGAGAACTGGGGGCAAATTAACTTGAAATTCCGTGGCTGATGTAAAAGAAGAGCTGAACTAATAGCCAAACACCAGAAAAATGTGTGTAATTACTGAATTACAAAGAAACCAAACCCAACCCCCTCCCAAAAAAACCCCAATCCACATTTAGACATGTTCCTATAGTAAGTATTAACAGGAGGAACTAGGTGCCTGTTTTGGCTTCTCCATGCTGCACGTGGAAAATATATTCCCGAAGTTGTGTTATTCTGTCTCCCTTTGCCCAGACCTGAGATGGGAAGAGCAATGTTCCGTGTGCTGTAAGGCTGGATCTGGGGTCGGTGTGCAGGGACGGGGCTCACCCTGTGGTCACTAACAAAGAAAGTGGCAAGATTAGCTTTGCCATCACGCTCCGTAATTCCCTCAGAACTATCAAAGTATCTCAGCCCCAAACTGAAGCATGTTTTAAACCACTTTAGTGTTGAACTACATCAAGCTTATGTCAAGGCTCACCTGCTTTGTCTTCTTCAGTTTGCCAAGTATGGGAGGAAATGGGATTTCTGCTGTTTGTAGGAATCTGGTGGCTTTCCAGTGCACAGAGTAGGTGGTTTAGACTAAAACAACACCTGAAATGTGATCTTCCTATGTTGCCCACAGCCTGCAAAGAAGCTGAATTTTGTAATTCCTGCCTATACTAGAGCCTAATGCCTGCCAATACAGAGCCCATACTGACTGATCCCAGTGCTTTGTTACCCTATGCTAGTGAGACTGCTTTGAAAGTGTAATCTAAGTGCTAAGAGTGGGATTACAATTTAGAAATGCTAAATCACTGCATAATGCAATCTCTTACAAATATTAAAAATACACTTTAAATATGCAACGTTTGAGGTACATCCTCAACTGCCAATATCTGTGCCTGCACTAGTAATAACCAAGACTTATCTGAAATTATCTGTTCAGCCAGTAGTAGATGCTAATTAATTGATCTGACAAATTTAATGTGGTGTAAGACAGCATCCTTCAGTTGCTTACCATGTTAAGTGTTCAGAGGGAAAGAGAAGGAAGGTAACTACTCGTGCAGCAAACTTGGAACTGTGGAGGTGAGCGTAAGCACTTCAGTAAATTATTCTGTAAGAACAAAAGTAGCTGCAGTGGATCCGTGTGATTGCATAACTGGAATCCAAGAGTAGCCACAAATTATGGTCAAGGAAGAATGTAAGAATAGAGCAAATATATACTTCCCTTCTTCCATCCCTTGTGTTATCCCAGACTCTAAATTCCTGACTCCTGAGTGATTCTGGCATACGTGGGGGCGAACAGTGGCATTTTCTGCCTTGAGATAGTTGCTTTGTCTTGAACCCATACTAGTTTCCAGCACCTGCAAAAACCTTTACATCTATGAGCTGTTTGAAGAAGTACCTCATTTTCATTATTTTGAGACTTAATGAATAAAAGCTGCTGCTTTACTGTCAGGTCTCTACTCTGAATATTTCTGCAGTCCAGTCCTCTTATTACCTTAAATAACAATGTCCCCAGTAACATCACATCTTGTGGAACAGAGTCAGTGCTACTGTCAGCTGGTTTGGAATTCCACTTGTAACAGGCGTTTGATGCTTGTACTTCATTTTCATTTTTTAACCAATTGTGTGCATGCAAGGAAATTCCCTTTTATCTCATGGCTCTTGGATTCTTTAATTAGGGAGAGCCCTTTCTAGATAGGGGTCATGCAGATTGTTATATTTCTAATGACACCCTATATCTCCCACCCCTTCGGGATTGCCTGCCTGTCTTCCAAACCCCAAAACTCACCCCACTCCCAGTTCTCTCCTCACTTCATTATTGCATTAAGAAAAGCATTTGCCATGTTGCTGGAACTGTGCTATGGTGTTCAGTCAGTGCAGGGCAGGGGTGCTGTGTTTTGTTCCTTTGTTTTTAGGGGGAGAATGAGAGTGATCTGGAGAGAAACTCAAGGGTTTAGGGGGATTTGATGAGGAAGCTTGTTTAATCTGAATACATGATGTAAATCCTCCCTGGATTTGTTGGACCTAGTATTGTAGTTTCACTTGCCAATCTCAGCAGCCAAGTGCAGCCAAGAGAACGGCTCTAAGTTACCCAGGAAAAACAAGTTGGGCCAAAGTTACCTAGAAGATGCTTCGAGTGAAAATTTCGATGGTGCAGGAAAGGTTGCTTGATGGAGGAAAAAAAAAAAGAGAGGTTTCTTCCAGGAAGTGCTAAGAAAGCACAGGTGGTGTTTGCCTCA
>VXAY01003283.1:317345-343758 GCA_013399855.1 Oxyruncus cristatus | reverse complement strand
CATTCCTGTGACCAGCCTGTGATTAATTTATCTCAGCAAAGTTTGATAAAAAGTCATTTTTGGTTACTTGTCAGTGAGCCTCAAGTCTATATCTGCTATGCTGTGGCTTTTCTCTTGGTGAATTCCAGTATCTTTTTTTCCTATTTTCAGTCAGAATCAGAATCATTCAAGCTTAAATGTAGTGGTCTGTGCTTGGTGTGAACTTTGAAAACCTGAGTGATTTTTTTTCCTTTTTTCTTTCTTCCTGTTAGAGGGGACAGATATGAAGATGAAAGCAAATCTTCAGGAAGCAAAGACTGCAATATAGTGAAGTGAGTATACAGTGGTGGGATGTCAGAAAGATGCCTAAATCCAAGTCTCTCTTTAAACGAGGGAGGTGACAAACTGTATCTGCTATGCTAATACTGCAGAGTTTGCTTCTAATATAAGATGCCTTCTGAAACTTAATCTGCTGGAGATTTGCCTTTACATCCTGGAAGCAACCAGTCCAGAAAACAGCTTTGTAGGTGTAGGTGGGTAAGAGTAGAGAAGTTACTCACTCTTGATCCTTTTCTGAGTTCTGGCCCAGGGCAGGTGCTCACACACACTGTACTCACTTGGTGCTGGGAGCTGTTACCAGGTTCCAGGGAAACTTCTGGTAATGGCAGTACTGGACCAGAAATAACTTTGTGTTTAATTTCTCCCTAAGTTATCAGTCTGAAACTCAAATGTCCTGCTAAAAACTTTATTTTGCTTGATTTAATGCTACAAGGCTGGTAGTTTCTTATACATGAGTATGGGTTGCCCTCTAGTGAAGGGAAAAGCTTGCTTAAAAGGAGCTGCACTGTAAGAGCCACATGTCAGTGTGGCTGAAAATAAGATTGTAGCAGAAAATAAGATTAAAACCCATGATAAACCAGTAGTAAGAGTCATGGAACATGTGCAAAGGGAAGTACACTTAAAGCTACGTCATTCCTGTCCTCAGAATGTTTGAGAACAATGATTTGGTAATGATTTCATAATTTTAAATTGATTGGCATAATGTAAAACGTGTTAATCTGCTTTACTAGGATCTGAAATCTATGGGCAAGTGATCCAGGTCAGAATCTTGGTGACTCCAGCTGTGACATCGAGAGGTTGTTCCTTTGCAGTGGTGCTGATGGGTACATGCCCAAGTACAGCCCAGACCACCAGGAAAATGGATATCTGGCTGACTCACCCTCCCTCTTGTACAGATTCAAGATCCCGATATGTAAACTAAGAGTCACACGCATTTTCAGATCCCCAATCTTCATGTGACTCTGGAATTACTAAACTTACATCCTTTAGGACAAAACTCAACCTGAGACACCAGCAAGAGCCTTCGGAAACCTGGAGTTTCATGCTACGTCAGCAGCTGACCATGCAGGTGCTTTTCCTCTAGCAAAGCAGCCTGGTTCTGATAGTTTCAGCCTGTCATCTGCTCCCCTTAGTTGTCCACTAAGTTTGCCACAGAAATTCTTAATTCTTCAGTGCTAAAAGACGACTGTGATGGAGAACAGGGCATGCAGGTGATCATGGGCAGTGTTTTAAGTAAGTCAGCAACAGACTGAGCAATGCATTTACTTAGTTCCCTCTCCCTAACAGTGTAGAAATGGGGACAGCATTGCTTTGTAACACCGAGCTATCCATGTGCAGCCATGCTCGTATTGTGTACATGTACGCCTGGGACTGGGAGCAGAAGTCACTGGTCTACGCTTACCATGGGAGCCTTTTTACATGGCAAAAAATAAGAAATTGGAGTTGTTTTGTTTTTTTTTTTGCAACTGGGAAAAAAAAAGCGCGATTGGTATGTGTATTGTATGAAACAAACAAAAAAAAAACTATGCATCCTGCTTTAAGTCAGATTAATTCAAATTTCTAAAGTCTTTCTTGGGTCTCCTGAAGTGAGGTATTTTGCCTAAATTAGACTAGTGTTTTGTTAGGTAAATGCAGTAGCCTTGCTGCATTAACATTAGAGAGAAATAAGATCTCTTACAACATAGTTTATCTGCTCTACTTCAGCAGTCTGCCTGAAGGAAAGATTAATCCTATCTCCAAGTGCCTATTTTTTGCCAGTGACTTGAATCAGAGTAACATCACAGCAAGACTTGCGACATCTGTCTGGATGAATTTGATACTTGGTGTTTTCCAGTTTATAGTAAATGTGCATGAGGGGTTGTTTCTGGTTGGTTGGGTGTTTCACGTGTTTGGTGTTTGGTTTAAGGTGATAGCTGGCTGAGAATGGTACACTCACACTACATGGTCCGATCGAAGGGAAATGTGCATAGTGGCAGGAGAAGTCTGGACTACCACTGTACCCTGTCCTCTGCCAAGGGAGGAGTTGGCCCCACAGCTGGGAGACGCATCAGAAGAGCCAACCCAGATGCCCCAATCCTCACACAAGACATTGGAGCAGGTAACAACAGGGGCACGAATATCCAGCACGTTGCACTTGACTGCCATGACCAAGCTGTCCTGTGGACAGACATGGTCCCAGCCAGCACTCCACACCACAGGACAGTGCTGGGAGGCACAGGCAGGGACTCTGGGGGCAGCATCGTCCCCGTGACTGCAGCCTTGGCAGGCCTGTTCCTTCTGATCTGCGCTGTGCTCGTAGCTCTGCTGTTGTTGAGGCAGGGAAAGGAGCCGTCTGCTGGGAGTAGCACGGTGCCCAACAGCCTCTCCAGCACACAACACAGCAGCACTGACAGTTTAGAAGTTTAGACAGTTCAGAAGTTTAGCCAGTTCCTTGGGTGCTTGTCTTTCAACATGTGATTTCACCAAAGAGCAGATTCAAATCTAGCCCTTGCATGACTCCTTTGCACTGACTAGTGACTGGTTATTTGTAATGGGCAGCTACTTCTGACAGGCTTGGTGTACAAGGTTCATTTGAGAGTGACTTATTTATAGAATTCAGACTTGTACTCCGTGATTGGGAGTTGATGCTTTATTTTTTTTTAAACCCTTTTTGTTAAATGTTTTGAATGTGCAGATGTAGACGTGCCTTATATCCACCGTGGAAGGTTCATGCTTGGAAGGATGTTGGTTTTGATCACATTTACAGTATTTAGCTTTTATATAACTGGTTTTGGTGGGGCAGTTGTTGTTGCCTTTTAAGTAATTTTTGCTGGGGAAGAAAGAACGTAGTATTAAACTGGAAGGTAAGCAACAGATGCTAGTGTTCTTTTAAAGAGGCAATACCAACAGTTTTGTCTCAAATTTATAATGAAGACCTCAGCCATATGGACAAGAGACAAACAGGTTAAGGCTGTAACTGCCACACGAGAAAAATGTCAATGCTTTAAGTGCTTTCAAACATCCTTAAACAGACTAGCACTTCAGAAAAATGGTAACAAGCTCTTTCCCAATTGTACAATAGTCACCTACTTGTTTGCTTGACTGTAGCATCTAAATACAGACAAATACTTATAAAAAGGCAGCTTTTGTTGCCAGATGGCACTGAGGAAACACCTGAATCGTCTAGAGCAAAATATTTTGCTTGGTTTTTTTACTTTTTGAAAGAAAATGGATTTTCTCCAAATTGCCAGGATGCCATTTGGGAGATTAAGGTTTAGTTCCTTTCACTTTCTGCATGTGGGCACTTGGGAATTGTTAGCACAAATGAAGTGCTGCTCAATTATTTAATAGATCTTCCCCTTCCTCTTCCTTTAAAGGTTTTTATTCAGACTAGCTTAAAACAAATGATCACGGCTTGGTTTGTTTTGGGTGTTTTTTTTGTGGAAAGGGATGCTTTTAAAGCTGCAGCATTTTTGTTTAGGGTATGCTAAATGTAAGCAGTTAAACCAATTTGTTCTAGGGCTAACAGGACAACTCAACGTACAAAGTGCTGTTGACTGTCAACCCTGCTGCACCTACCACGGTGACTTTTTTTAAGAACAAAGTGTGGTTATTCAGCCTGTTCTTAGCTGGTGTCTGCAGATCAGTCACTGGCAAATGGAAACTCGGGTCCTATACCAATAGGAACTGAAATGCTGCAGAGGAAATCTACATCTGGGAATTGTTAGCAAAGCTGGTGTTTCATTATTTCCCTCTGTTTACACAACACTGCTGCCTTTAGATATGTGTTCTTAAGCAGGCCAAAACTGAGCAGATTGCGAGCGTTTGCTGTGATTTGGTTTGTTTGTTTTCCTAAATTCCAAATTATGCTATATGAGATGATGGCATCTCAGTCAGTGTATGCAGATACAGCAGCAAGAAGGGACAGTGCAGGGAACACTCATGCAGGGCACTGTTGGACAGGCTCAGGGCAGAGCCAGGGTTGCTACTTACAGCTGTGCACAGCTGGAGTCAGCACCAGTTCCTTTCACACCACACCAGTCCTGTCTCTGCATCTACCCCAGCTGAGCATGTGAGAGAAGGGGGTTGTGTTTCCCATATTCTCATGTTTTCTCTTCTGACTTCCTGTTGTTTGCCAGGATGCCCATTGTGCCACACTTAGGCCAGTCTAACGCAGTCCAGACCTCAGTATGACTGACTGACTGACTGACCTTTCTCCTGGCACACATTTTAAGCAGAAAGTGTTACAATTTTGTTGCTATCTGAATGTGTGCTGATCGTTGTTCCTGAGGTAAATAACTGGCCTTTCCAAAAATTTCAAAGAACAGAGGACATTTGTGCATAAAAGTAAGTTCAGTAAAGGTAAGTAAGGTCAGACCCACAAAAGTTCCAGAAATGGAGATTGACTGGTGGTGGCTTGTAACAAGAAAACACCACAAAACAGTTCTGTTGATCATGATGGATAAAGTGTTCACAGCACCTTAAGAGGAAACAAACTGGGGGAATGACTACATAAATATGTATTCAAGTGGAAACATAAATCTAAAAAAAAAAAAAAGTCACATGAAACCTTATTAATAAATGAAGACAATTTATTACTTCAAGTGTTAATGGTAAAAAAAATTCAGCACAGCTGTTGCATTTAGAAAAGTGAACCTACAATTAAGAAGTACTATGTTCTAGTTCAATAAACAGATGAACCCAATGTTCTTTAAAATAGTTAAGCATTATACAGTACATCTTATGAAGACCCGTAAATTAAAGAACTACTTCTTAAATTTAAAGATTAAAAAAATTCTGCATTCACAGCTTTAGCTTCTTTTTTCTTCCACGACCATCAGGAGTACCATCCATTTTGCGCTTCTGTGCCTGCAAGGTATGGTTTTTTTAATAAGTTATTGTGATGCAAAAAGGTTGTTAGCAAGCAATGTGTTTCAAAACAAAGCAGATAGAGATGATTTACACCCTGTCAGCTTTAAAACGTGATAAACTGCAAATGTATAATATGGTAAATATGCATTTCTTTGTGTTGTTTTATATTCCCTCAGTTCTGTAAGGGTACGATTTCATGGAGGTAAAAAGTGTGTAGAAGCAAATAAGGATGTTTTAAAGCTTCTTATTTATGAAAAGGTACTTCTGATATCCATTTAAATGTTCTGTGAACAAGTCTAAGAAATTTAATAATCCACCATTATTAACTTTACTGATTTCTGCACATCTGCCAAGTAATTTTTGCTTCTAAGCCATTGATACACAGCTCTAGGCAACAATAAATGGAGCAGCAAATCCACGTAAGAAAATGGGTAAAGCTGGTGTTTCCTTTACAAAATAGTCCTGCATATTTAGCAAGACTTTGAATTTAGTCAGCACAGAGTTGTCGAGCATATATGCTGTTTTCCCAGAAGTGTCTCTAGAAGCTCATTTGTAAACAGATCTGTGGATGATTTAACAGATTATATAAATCAAAAGGCCAAATACATCTCTGGTGTACTTACCACAGTAAAACCTATATAGTGCACCAACACAGTGATCCAAAACATAATCAGTTTATCTGCTCCAAAGCACATGAGCTACAGCTTAGAACCTAAACTTACTTTGCTTTATTTGACATCCTCAACTGTACTACCTTAACATCAGCATGAACTTCAAGCAGCTTTTAACACTGCCCTCTAAGTTTTTGTTGTTGCTTTTAAATAACTTTAGGTATCACCTGTCCTAGACAATCAGAAAAGCACTCTGTCTTCAAGTGAGCTTTTCCACAGAAGTGCCTTTTAAATCTTACCGAAGATGGTTTTGGTCCACGTTTCTTCTTTTCTGCCTTTTCCTTTTCTTCCAGTTCCATGTTTTCTCTTTCAATGAGAGTGATTAAAGTATTGCATCTCCTTTGCAGCTCCTGCATTACACAACATATACGATCAGTACCTCAGGCAGCCACTTAATGTAAAAATTGTATTAGAACATTAGAAATGCCGGTGAGGAGTTAAGTGTTTTGCTGTATCTTGTCAGAATAACAAAGGATTAAATGTTTTTGGATACTTACAGTCTGACTTCGGGAGTGGATTTGATCACAGATGTTTGCTTTTTAAGACACTTTTGTACTTAACTCAAATTCATGTTGATTTTGGAAAACAGCACCTTAGAACTCTGAATTTCTCCTCCCGTAGGACTTTTTAGTTTATCTGCATTTGCCACCCGCAACAGTTGTTGCAGTTAGAAAAAGGTAATGTCTTGCTGGCATGCACATACCTCAGTATTTCAGAAGCTATTTAATTAGCCTGGGGTACAACCATTTTGTCATAGGCATTCATGAACAAAAAAGATTAATATATATACCATTGCTGTTCTGGACTTGAGAAACCAGTCAAATCTGAATTGCGGCGAGTTTCGGATACATTGTCTTAATTCATCATAGACATTTTCCTTATCAAATCCTAGTTTGTGAAGCATACAGATCAGAAAGCGATCTTCCTCTTCAGTGTAATTCTTCCCTTTATTAGTACCATATGATATTCTTAGTTGGTGGAAAGGGGCTTTATATCTCCCAATCTGAACAAAACAAATAAGACCACATAAAGCTAAGAAATAGGTCAGAATTATCATGGAAGTCTTTTGTATGAAAGCAGTACATGACATGAAGACAGAAAACTGGATCTTTTAAGATCTCTGGTGCTAAGTCACCACAAGTAAAGGACTGTAGGTTCAGGACAGTGCATTTATCAAAGGTATCTAAACTGGCAAATTCTGATTGAGACAACAGACACCTTTGTGATCTTCCAATTAATGGCAGGCTCCAGACCTATCACTACATTTGAAAACAGTCAAGATCTGTCAATATAGAAATGGCAATGATCCTTTCTAACACAAATCCTCAAGAACTTTCAGACTGAGAGTAAAAAGGTACATGAGACTGTAGCACACAGTTCAGCTGCATCCTAGTTAACTGAATCCGACACTCAAACCTGAAATGGAGAGAGAACTCTGATAAACTGTCTTAATTTACTACAATCTGTTCACTACCAACCCTAATGGCTAGTGAAACACAGACCAGAATGGAACTATCCTCTACTTGGTAAGTCCTCCCTTTTAAACATGTTTTAAACGTGTGTGTATATATACATAAATATCTTGCATTTTCAGTTACATGGGTCCAAAAGAAATCCTACTTCTTCCCTGTAGTTACCAGGAGCTTGTTATACAGCACTATGAACTGTGTCCTATGATACAGATTACTGTTACAAACAACAGGTTAGGAGGTCATATCTGAAGTTGTCATCACATCTGTCTGCCAGGACAGCACTGCTGTGGAATGGAAAAGCTATAGGGAACAAGTGCTGAGGATTATGCACAAGAGGCAAATGTCATGCCCAGCATGTTGTCTTCATGCCTCAGTAGCACTGGCCAGACACAGAGTTCTGTTTTTCTCTTCCCTGGCACCAGAAAATAAAGCAAGCAAGAAACAAGCCAGCTCACCTTTGTGTCGAGTGCCTTTTTTATGCTGATCCGTCTCTGAATTCTGGCTTCTCCTCTTTCAATCTGAGCCATGATCTTTTCTATGTCTTGGAGTTCGTTGCATCTTTCCCAGAACACAGCTAAGAAAAGAACAATTCATTAGTTTCTTATCATGCATATTAAAAGTTCGAGGTTTTACCTTAAAAAAAGATGTTAGCTGTTACTTTCTTTTACCAGAGCTCACTTCGTATAGCAACAGGTCCTTCCCTGATAAGGAACCTCTGCTTCCTGCTATCATGTGCTGCAATATTACAAATGCTGTTTTCAAGGGTTATATATAGGAGTCCTCAGTTTAAAAGAGGTGTGATATGGGCCAGGAAGGTTTTTGTGAGCCAGTCTCCTTATCAAGAGAAAAAAAGCTTCTTCAAATGGAACCTGATACAACAGCAAGACAGTTTTACAGAGGGAAGAGGGAGGGCAAATGAGTGGCCAAAGACAAGCAAGTGCCTAAAAGACAATTAGGAGTTTAAATAAACAAGGGCTCAGGTTACAAAACCCAATGGTCATTGTATGTTCATTCATAATGTGTTTACTGTATCCCACTCCCGAGGAGGAGGTGAAGGTTAACTACTAGTTAGTTAACATGGCAAAGTGGAATCTCTCCAGCTAAGCCCTGTTCTCAGCATCTCCTTTTGCAAAAACTAACAAGGACTGAAGACAGCCCTACCCAGTTAGATTAAGGATACAGTGAAGTGGATCACCAATAGTTTACATGTGCTAAGTTTAGTACAGCCTTAATTATGCAGGGGCTAGAGATGGTACAATCCAGATCAGCAGATCCGAAATCCATCAGTACAGTTCTACCCTGAAAATCTTAAAAGAGCAGTGTAAAAAATTCCCAGAAGATGTTAACATGTTCACAAGCAGATCAAAGGAGGCAAGCGGTGTTAGATATGGACTCACAGAACTGAGTTACCTGAATACTCAATGACTTCCTCTGGGGTTTTTCCTTCTACTTCTCGTGCAATATTTTCAATGTCATCACGGCCCCACTTCTCATTGGCTTTGATGAACTGATTGAAATCTCTCTTATTCCAGTTAGTGAAGCCCTGTATAGCAATCAAGGAAACATTGCACAGAGGTTCAGGATTTGTCCCTCTCAAAAATCACTTGAATAAGGTTTCTTTAAACCACCTGTAACACCTCCATCATTTCAACAGTGTTAAACCTGTTCTTTCTCTGCAGTTTAATTTAGTAGGAAAAGTGCTTTTATACTGCAGTCTCTGTAGTCTTATTTAAATCCTGCAAATGATCAGCACTAGTTCTCTAGTTACCCACAGGTTTCAGGTAAGAGTTTTCAGCTCATAAATTAATCTCTCCTAATAATCTCTGCAAGGGAACAGGGGATCACTTTCTTAGAGGAAAAATTACTCAAGTGAAGCAAGTGGTGACTGTAATGGTTTTGTTTCATCAAAAAGGCCCACCAAGTTGCCTCACAGACACCATCAGCCATTCTACCTGGTCACTCCCCCTCTGAAGGTCCAAAGCTGTCTTGTGATGATGATACTCAGTAGGGACAGAAGTAGCACTGCTGAAGTTATCAGCTGCTAAAATAGGCTTATTTCATATTACCAATAACTTTGACAAATCACTGGAAGAACTAAGTTCTGTCAGCCTTGTTGTGATTTAGCCACAGGTTACTGCACTGTACTGATTCCTGACCTCTGTGAGTCTGCTGGCAGTAGTGAGCTGTTCCAGCACATTACTAGTCAAACGAGATCTTGTCCTGTAACTCTGATCCCCTGCCAAAATACAGTGTGCAAATACAACACCCAAATAAGGCATATCAGGCATTAACCTGTTTTAAATTACTTAAATGCACATGCTTCCTAATTATCCACCTATTCAGCTCATACCCTCTTTTAGCGAGGGGCACTACCCACTACCAGATGTAGGAAAACTGACCCTTCATTCATCCTCTGGGATTCACTTCTACGTGGGAGTGAAACTGTGGCAGAAGATTTGCACTAAATAATGTGGGACACAGCACATCCAGCTCGGCAGTGAGTCTGCAAGAACCCACAGCCAAGGAAAGATGTCACAGTCAACAGTTAATGCCAGCTTGGGAAGCCAGACTCTGATTCAGGAGAATCCAAGTACACTGATGTGGTGCACCTTCTTCAAAGGTATCCAGGCCCTCAACAAACCTAATGCTAAAACTCTTCCCAGTCAGAGCCAAAATCTGCAGTTGTATTAACTGCAGCACGTGTGAATCAGTGACCAAGAAATGTTGCCATAACACTGTAAAACACAGAACAAGCTTCAGCTGATTTCAGTCTCACTGAAGACCCAACGATACCTGGGTTAGAAGCTTCTCTTTTTCTTCAAGTTCTTCATCGTTAAGAGGTTCGGCCTCATCAATCTTAAGCTGCTCTTCCTTTTGTGCTTGGGCTGAATTTGGGAGATCAGGATTACGAGGTACCTGAAAGGTTTGGCATCTTGTAAAATTTGCTTGATTTTTCACAGGTAAATTGACAATTGTCACCTTTCTGTTAATATAACCTAATAATTTCTTCAGCTTAACACTATTTCATTTAAATTGTTGTGGAAGGCAGGACAGGTACATATTCTACTGTTGCAGTAAACTGTTCCAATCTGAGAGAATTCAGAGAATGACATAAAACAGTCTGGGTTGGAAGGGACTGGACCTTAAAGGTCATCTCATTCCAAGCCCCTGGCATGGGCAGGGACACCTTCCACTTAGACCAGGTTGCTCAAAGCTCCATCCAGCCTGGCCTTGAACACTTCCAGGGATGGGGAATCCACAGCTTCTCTGGGCAACCTGTGCCAGTGTCTCAACCACTGTCACAGTGAACAATTCCTTTCCAATATCCAATCTAACCCTATGCTCCTTCACTTTAAAGCCATTTCCCCCTTGACCTGTCACTACATGCCCTTGTAGAAAGTCCTGTAGGCCCCCTTTAGGTGCTGAAAAGCCGCAATCAGGTGTCCCTGGATCCTTCTCTTCCCCAGGCTGACCAACCCCAACTCTCTCAGCCTTTCCTGCTAAGAGAGGTGCTCCATCCCTCTAATCATGGAAGCTCTTCCATTACCTTGTAACCAATTGTTTTCCTGTAGTAGAGAATCTCTTTTTCCAACAGTTCAAACAGGCGAGGAGGAAAGAACTGGAAGTCCTGTACATTTGGCTGTTTTGGAGGCCGTGGTGCCTGAAATACAAAGTCTGTATTTGAGTCCGTTTCACACCCAGAACCTTGCTTGTAAGAACTGACTTCAGTTTATGAGCAAAAAACCCCCAAGCTTTATTGTTACAAAAAATGCACTGCCTTTTATTAAAAAAGGCCATGCAAGAGACAACTACAACGATGAAGAATTCTAAAACACCTGTGAGAGAAGGGGAGGAGGCATCTTCTGGGAGGAGGAGGTGGCTGGGGAAAGTCACACATGCATCCCCTTGAACAAAGTTCAGGTGTTTGAAGCAGCATTAAGGAAATCTTTTACAGGTAAGGAAAATTCACAGAAGCTTAAATAAAAGTAAGAAAACCGTTGATCTTACTCTCCTAACATGCTACAACTTTCATCATACTCTTACTTTTTTGTCACAGAAGTTTATCTCAAGTCCTCTGGATTTCTTCTAAATTTAAATTGTCTCCCCAATTTACAAAAGTGAATAGCACAGTTTTTATGAAAAAAGACCAATGTGTCGCTTACAGCTTGAACCATTTACCAGGCATATTTCAGCAATTTACTTTTTTTAACTGGTTCAACTCACCTTGGGTGCTTTTGGTTCACTGACTCGAAGAGCCTCTCTGAAATAAGCATCCACAGCATAATTGGCTTTTCTTTCTCGTTTAGGTGGTTCAATCCACTCTGTAAATGCCAACTGTAAAAAACAAAACCCACCACCCCCCAAAAAAATACTAAGTCTTGCAAACTATTTGGACCAGCTACAAGTTTTATATAAAATTAGATCTACATCTACTTCATTGAGCTAGAAATGTTTTTATTTAAACTATTGTCATAGATGAGACCGTATTTTACCCAACACCTCTTAAACAAGTATGATTAAAACATGCAATTTAGTGCATTCCTCCGAAAGAAACTTAAAACATTACCTTCTGTTTTTCTCTGTAGTCTTCCCCTTCAAAATTATACACGCTAGATTCAGTATCCATAGTAAAATTCCTAAGGGAGCTTTCACCCATCTTTGAAAGTTTTTCGTTCATTTCCGCAGTCTTGGACGGGGGACACAGAAAAGAACAGTAGCCATTTGGATGGTACTTCATTATTTAACATCTCATTCCCAGACAGAACGGGAGGCATTTTGGAAGGCACGTCATTATTAAAACACCTCATTCCCAGAAAGGAGCCACTCTGAAAGGTACTTCCTTTTAAAACATCCCATTGCCAGAAAGAAGAGCAGCCATTCTGGAAGGCACTTGATTATAAAACATCTTATTGACAACATCAGAGAAAACAAACATGACTGTCCAGCATAAAAACCCTCCATAGCAAAACCCCTTTTCTCTCCAGCTTAGAACGAAGTGATCATCCAGGGATACACTATCTTGCCATCACATTTAAATCTACAGGTGGCCTACCCCTTTTCAAACTTTCTCACCTTCTTTGCACCTCTTTCCAAAATGTGATCAATATCTTCATCTGTAATCTCACTGTCCTTTGAGGCAAACACATGTGTCGCTCCATGTCTAATCATCTGCAGCATTTCATCCTTTCCAAGTTTATTCAGGTTTTGATCTACCAATCTTCCTAAAGATAAAAACACTCAAGGATAGCAACTAACTAAAAAAGTTTGTTATGGAAGGAGCAATACATGGTTTTTCTCCCCCTTACATTTCTACATTCAAGCTATATCCTTTTCTTTCAGTAAATTCCAAATAAAGAAGTTTTTAAAAAAGGGGAAAAAATAAAGACCAAGTAAAATCTAGCCAGGTTTCAAAGGTATTTGCTATATTATACATTAACTGCGCTCAGCATACATAGTTTTGGATACTAGGTCTTTTGACATGAAAGGAGGAAACAGCCTCAAGCTGCACCAGGGCAGGCTGGACATCAGGAAGAATTTCTTCACAGAAAGAGTGGTTAAGCATTGGAACAGGCTTAACCTGAAGGAGGTGGTGGAGTCACCATCCCTGGAAGTGTTCAGAAAATGACAGGATGAGGCACTTGGTGCTGTGGTTCAGTTGACACAGTGGTGATTGGTCAAAGGTTGGACTTGATGACCTTGGAGGCTTTTTCCAACCTTAATGATGGGATTCTGTGATACAAGCTTTGCTATGGTGCATATTTTCATAAAATTAGTGAGGAAATGCCTACTCCTACAGTAAAATAAACTTTCAAATGGATGAGGCCTTTGCACTGTCTCTTCAGAGCTCAGCTGAGGCAAAAGCAACATTCTCACTGACTCTTCCTAGCTGAATCCACCATCGTTTACAAAAAAAGAGAATCCCATCACAGATACAAACTGCCTTCCTACACTTGCCTTGCTGAATGACTATGGAATCCAGCCGGAGTTTCATTTCTGCACGTTCCACTATTCTTTCCTCCACTGTATTGTCTGTAATAAACCGGAACACTCGAACAGTCTTGGTCTGGCCAATTCTGTGTGCTCGATCCTGGGCAAAAAAAAGTAACAAAAAATTCAGGATTTGTTTTCCAGGAACATACTAATTTACAAAACAGAATAGCACAGGTTAGTGAAATCTTTACAGCCATCCATAACTACGCAAGACATTACATTCTGATTGACAATCCAAGTTTTTTTCAGTAACATTGACAATGAGTATGTCTCCAGGTGTCATACCTAAAAAAATAGATGTTTGGGGTTTTTTGTTAAATTACATGGGGGAGAAGACTGGATGCTCCTGACCTTATGCAACCTTCTGTAAAATTGAAGTATTGAAGAAACCATCTCTGTACAGACCAAAGGCTGCATTTTTCAAAATCCTTCAGTTGTGCCATGAATATTTCAAGAAAAATATGATGCACTGCCTCTCCTGACTGGTAAAACATGAATCACTGTGAGAATCAATATTCTGAACATACACCTGTAGCTGGAATCCTCTCACTTGAGCTTATAGACACCAGTTCCATCATTCTTTCGAACCTCTTTTGCTAGAATACTTGAGAATCTACAGCTTAACTGAAATAATTAGAGTAGCATATTCCAGCATTTCCCAGCATCTCCTGCTGCATAAAACATTGTACAGCCAAAATGCGACTAAGGGTTTCACACAGTGGAAGCTGCACTGGAAGTGAAAATCAGCCTTACTACTCCCTGTGCTAAAATGGCAAAATACTCATTTATTTTGGAAATACGTATTTCTAGGAAAGTTCCGTGAGAAAGACAAGAAGAACAAAATTTCCATCTGGATTTTTACCATAGCTTGAAGGTCTACTTGTGGATTCCAGTCTGAATCATACAGAATTACAACATCAGCAGTAGCCAGATTGATTCCAAGACCTCCTGCCCGCGTACTCAACATGAACACAAATTTTGAGCTGTTGGGATCGTTGAATGCATTAATGGATGCCTAAATAAATGAAAAGAACACAATTCACATCAGTTGAATTGAATGTTTTACAAGCAGTGTTTTTACTTAAATACAGTATGTAAAGTTTTAAATACCTGTCGTTCGTTGTGAGGAGTTTGTCCATCCAGTCTGCAATACTCATAATTTCGCCACATACAGTAATCTTCCAAGATATCCAGGACTCTTGTCATCTGACTGAAGATTAGAACTCTTGAGCCTGTTTGAGCAAAAAGGTTTCTTAGGCTTTCAGCAGAACACAAGACTTATCAAACTCTGCAGGTCTGCATTACCAGAAAAGGAAGGAGGGCAATTCCATGTGCTACGAAGAAAAGCAGGTAGAATTTCAGACCCTGAACCACAACGCAGAGCTGCAGCTGCTGCTGTCATAGCGGGGTCCTGTGCTTTCCACGGGACATGTTTGCCTCACTAGGATATGTCATTGTCTAGTTAGTGGCTGCCTTTTCTGTTTTCTGTTGTTCCTCCTTAACAAAATGTTCCCAGACACAGCAGAGTAAGATGACAGCACAAATATAAAAACATCAACGAGTATAAAGAATTAAATTTTGAACTATTTGTTTGGATTTGAGATCTCTAGAAATAAATGAAGTTGTTCTTACAGACCTCTCACTTTACTTACCTGCCAAGAACAACTTCAAAAAAAAAGGCAAATGTACGGTAATTTAGGCATACAAATTCATTTCCAGTCTACTGGGGAGATTTAAGTAAAAACACTGAATATTACAACGCTTCCACTTCCCCCTGTGTTCATCTCATGTGATTTTGGTTTTTTGTCCTTTGGACTCAAGGGCTCTCTTGTTTAAGATGACCATTTGATTTGAGACCAGGACAGTATTAATTGCAACATGTCATCAATTAGCCTCATAGCAGGAAGAAACCAAGATCAAAAAAAGCAGAGTAACCACTGAATTTTCTTTCTTTAGTCTTACAATCAGCTGCTTGGATGATACACAGAGTACAGGTTACTCTTATGTTATTGGAGGCTGGGGTTTGGATGTTGGTTTATTTTTCTACAAAGTGTCCCCACTGACAAACTTACCTCCACTGCTTTAGCCAAGTTACTTCACTAAGCAGACTCATAAAATAAAGAGTTAAAAATTTATTTTTGAATCAGAAACTCTGTAGCAAGTGAGTTTTACAGCAATGCATTTCTGAGCTTTGTCCCTACTATCCAATAACTTTAAAACAACTCAGAGTTCCCCCTCTGTTTGAGTGCCTTATAGAATACACTGAAACACCTCAGGTGCTGCTCAAAATCATACCAAGAAAGAAACACCAACATTTCACAAAGGATTTGACTGTAACCCGACATAAAGGCTCTGAATCTGAAAGGGTGCTTCATGGCAAATCAAAGGAGTGGCTAAAACACTACACAATGATGTTTCAAATAGCTAACAATGTTAAGAAAGAAAACCTAAAGCCCAGAACAACTGATGTGTCTGTGGCCTTAATTTAGCTGGGATGAAAAAAAGACCAAAAAAAAAAAAGCAGAGAATCAAAACACTTCAGCACAAAAAGCCATAATGGACTATTGATCCAATTATTTCTGAAGGCACATCACAATTTGGTTTTGTATCAGCTATAAGATACAGTGCTTGATAAGCTGGTATTCATATTAGAAACTAACAAAAATCCTGGCTAAGGTGTGCTGGGTTTTGCTCAGGATACATGGAAAAATTAAGCAGCACTGGCTATTTTTATCATTGAACCAAAAAACCCGAAATGAGATGCATACCTTGTTCTTTCAATTTAGGCAGCAGTTTGTCCAAAACTACCATTTTGCCACTGTTGGTGACCAAATGCATGTCTGTTGTGTAGGGTGGGCCAGGTTCTGCCCCATCAAAGAGGTAAGGGTGATTGCAACATTTTCGCAGCTGCATGAGGATGTTCAGCAGTCTCATTTTGTCCAGCTTCCCAGCCGAGTTCAGGATATCTATATCCTTCATCAAGATCCGTGTATACCTATGTCAAAGAGAGGAAAAACTTTTGTAACTCTAAAATAAAGTTGGTCTTTCTTTAAATAATAGTCAAAAGCTCACCCTCTCCCTCATTTCACCAGGTCACCCTCCCTGATATGCATGGTTTTGTGATCACAGAAGTGTCACAAGGAAACACAAGTTGGGAATACACCAGAATTAAATCAAGTTCCACATAATCTTCAAGTCATGAACAGCACATTCCTTCTGAGCCTTAACCACAGCCCAGTCAGGCATGTGTATTAATTACCATTCTCGTTGCATTTTGCTGAGGCCCACGTAAATTTTAACTTCCTTCTTCGGAGGCAAGCTCTTCTCTACATCAGCCTTAATGCGACGTAGGAGGAATGGTCGTAGCACCTGGAAGAGGTTGCATCCTTAAATATATTTTGGAAACTGAAACACTGTTCAGGTCAACAGACAAAACACAGTGCAGATATTCTCTACCACAGAAGCTCAAATACCAGACTTATTATCAGGCAATCTGAAAAAGCGACCAATATGGACAGATTATTTGCTATACATGGGACTACACGTGTCCTTTCCTTGGAAGACTTAGAGATTAGGCAAAAATCATCTTTCAGACGGTTCTATGCCCATTGATTTAATTTTCCTTGACTGAAGCATTTATAGTCTCTTCATAGCCAATATTTTTTATGTAAGCATTTCAGTACCCTGAGAGCCAGAACCAGTGACCCTTCTCTCCTTTCCAAAATAATTTCCTTTTTAAGGAAAAAAATCTGAGCTTTGCCAACCCATGCTGAAAGTCTATCTTAGTTTCTGGAATAATCTATCTTATCCTAACATTCAGGAAGCATTAGAATTGTTTAGAATCTATCTAGGGTAAATGTAACACTTGTACAAAAAGCAGAAAGACTCACCATATGAAGGCGCTCCACCAGTTTTTGATCCCCAAGACAGTTGTTTGTATCAAACCATGAGTCAAAGTCCTGCATCAACAAAATCATCAGTTTATAAGCGTCTTCCTTACAAGGTGCAGTGTCATCACAATTGTGAAAAAATACAACTCAAGTGATTCTCTTACATAGGCAGTAAGTAAAGGCCCTATTTGGCCTGAAAAGCTCTCCAACACGAACATTTCTAACTGTCAATCTATCATTTGTCAGTAGCTGACACTCCTAATTATACATATTAGGTCTATTTTCAAATCTGGAAAACCAAGAAAATTCTTTTAATTTGATTAGCAGAAATGAAAACTTACTTCAGCTGAGTTAAAGACGTCAGGCAAAAGGAAATTGAGAAGTGCCCAGAGTTCATGTAAGTTGTTCTGAAGAGGAGTTCCAGTTAACAGCAGCCGGTTTGTAGTCTTGAATTCCCTCACAATTTCTGATAACTGAAGGACATTCAGACATGAGCCAATATAAAAATATTACTAGTCCCCACACCACCACCTAATGACCCACATAAATCTCTCAGTGCACATATAAATTACCTTTGATTTTTCATTTTTAATCCTGTGGGCTTCATCTATAACAAGATATCTCCAGTTGAACTTTTTGAATACTGACTTTTCTTTGATAAGCATTTCATATGATGTTACACACACATCCCATTCTCCTGGCAACAACACATCTCTGACAAAGGCAGCCTAGATAACAAGGTGACAGTTAGTTACTGAGGCTTTGTCAAATCTAAACCGAAAAGAACACAGTAGCACTGTTACAATCTTCCTATTTTAAGATTCATCAGGTTTTGTTGGTCTACAGGGTGTACTGCCTTCACAACAGGAGAGAGCAAATCTTTGGACAAGGAATTAAAAACATAAAGTGATGAAGCAAGAGCTGGGCAACACATATGTGAAATCTAAGCTTATATTAGTTATACTGTAATGGTCAGATTGTAAGTAGTTCTTACTGTTTAACCATTAAAAATCCAAGTAATACCCTTCCCTGTGAAGGAAAGGTAAAGGACAGCAAGATCACATGCTGGATTTACACAGGAAGACATGGGAAAAAACACTACATCAAAACTTACTCGCTGGTCTTTGTCCCCGATCAAGCAAACTGCTCGAAGTGTTGGTACCCATCTCTTGAATTCATTCATCCAGTTTTGCAGAGTGGACTTAGGGACTAATACCATGTGAGGTCCAGGAATATTTCTGTAGTGTTTCATATAGCCAAGAAGAGAAATTGTTTGCAGTGTCTTCCCAAGGCCCTGTAAGACACATTCATGTGTTAGGAAAAAAAAAAACCAAAAACTGTCAGAAAACACCTTTAAGAAAAGCCAGGAGTGAGCTCTGAGTGCAGCCTGAACAACTCAGTGAAATGTATTAGAGACAGTGCAACTCACAAAGTCTTGCTTAGGAAAGTCGCTTCCCAAGTTTAATTTAAAAAAAAGGAGTAAGAGTAACATTTTCAAACCATGGATTACAAAGTTAGAATTTTGCCTTATCTTTCAAGGAAAGTTAGAAGTGCAAGAAAACATTATTTCATAAAATTTTGGTTTGTAGACTGATGTGTTATTTAGATGTATAAGTTTTCAAATTGGTCATATGTATTCTCTTAAACTTGAAATAAACTGAATAAATTAAGAACCCTTAGACTTCTTAACTTGTTCAAATATTATTATAATTCACTTTATTAATATTTTACGTTATAATATTAATATTTTATAGTAGTGATTAAGTTCTTAATTAATTTTCAAAAGTAGGTTTTCACAGGCCAAAAATAAATTCAGTTTCTGTGAGAAGAAAGCCAAACAAATATAAACAATTGCACATGTCAAAGAAAACAAGTACTTTAGGTGTTTGGTTCTTTATTCAGCAGAAATATTTAAAACCTTGTACCTTCAGCATATATTTTCAACTAAAACAAAACAGAAGAAGGTCTTAAAAAAACAGATCACTCTTGCAATGCCAAATAATTCAAAAATATTGTGACTCTAACACATGGGATGTAAAAAACCCTGAAAATCATCAGCACAAGTTATTTTTGGTACTAAAATTCAAGTATGTCTTCAAAACAACCACAGCCCAGTGCAAGATGTGGAAAAGTGTTTACAAGCTGTGTGAAAAGCATTAATAACTTCAAAAGGATTAATACCTAAGAATGAATAAAAAATATTTAATAATACTATAACTCCTCAACACAAGACGGATTTTGGAATACCACATATCCAAGGACTTACAGAGCTTCCCAGCTACTTTTGTTAAAACAAGCCTGCTCCACCGAGAACTGTGTTCAGCCAAAAAACAAAAAAAACTCCTCTATTCTTAAGCATGTATGTTGAAGAAAATCCTTGATGTATTTCAGAATGAAGGACATTACTAAACAGTAATTTAAACTCATTTGTGTCTAACTTATCTTGAAGTTTTATTACACAGAAATTACAATATATGGGAAATGCAATTTACTGAAATTAATTAGGTTTTCTGTTTTTTCTGCTCCTTATGAAAGAGGGATATAAATAAAATCACTAAGAGGACAAAAACATATCTGCCTGTGAAACTACTACAATTTCTTCTGCATTCATTCCTTGTCTTTCAGGGAGGGGAGGAATAAAAAAAGGAAGCAAAGGCTACTATGGCCAGTTTGAATGAAATGTCCATGACCATGCTGTATAAGAAATTTTAACACAGGTCTCTAGCTACATCTATCTTTGCATCATTTTTCCCAGGAAATTTCCCACTGCTGTAGCTCTTGCTGTGGAGATCAGTCCATTTAGGACACTCATATCCTGATATCTACATTTTGCCCTAACAACAGGAGGTGTTTCCTCATTTGTTGCTCTTTTCATATATGACACTCTCCTCACAAGGGTAGCTTGAGAATACCATAACAAAATACCTGCAATTTAGAGAAAAAAAACAAAAAGAGGACATGTCATTCTATGGAACAACTCCCCTCCATGAAGTTCGTGTTTCTAAAGTTTGGTAGATTCCCTTTTCAAATGCCCATTTCTAAACCTGCATGCACAGTTTATTTAAATTAAGACACCTGTGACACGTTTAACATTAGTGGCTTAAAATACACTAGAAAAATAAGAACTGGCAAATTATACGTTGCATTTTGTGTTATTAAAAATCCCACATAGGGAATAAAATGGGTATGGACATACAACAATGGACATGTTGTATTGCATGTGTTCTTAAGCCCTTAGAAACACAGGCTCTGTCCATACCATTTCATCTGCCAGGATGCCATTGATGCCGTTTTCATACAGAGAAATGAGCCAGTTCAGTCCTCGGATCTGATAATCCCGCAGCTTTCCCCATTTCACATCTAAAAGACACAGAAGAATAGACTAAAAGATCTACAAAAACTTATGAAAAAATGTCACCATCCGTTGCCTGCTCATTGACAGTGATTATCAAAGCTACAGAACAAAAACAAGTAGCAAATTCATGTAGTAAATTCCAAGGACAGTGCAGACTGGAGACAGCAACATGGTAATTTTGTTTCTGCAAGCTGCTCCAACAGCTTTGTTTTTTGCAAGAACCCACAACACATAGAAATTCTAACTCTATCACCACCCTCCAAATCTGAACACAGTCAAACATTAAAACACTAATACTGAATTCCATTAAATGAACTGGAAGCTGGTAGGTACTTTAAATTATATCAGAATATAGGTTACACGTGTAAATAGGGGAAGATGACAGACTTAAAAACTCTTTCCTAGTAACTAAAGTATAGGAACTGGATTTCTTAAGGACAAGACTTGCTGGACCATCTTTCTAGACTGACTGAAAATAAACAGTCCCTCACTAATACATTTTGTCCCATTTTCTTCCTCCTCCTCCTCCTGTCCCCCCAGATTAATTCATTATCCTTAGGGAGGATGAAAGCAAAGTTCATTTTAAACAACATTTTGAAGAATAAGAAGAGTGGCAAAAAAAAAAAACAAAACAGGAAACACACATGATGGAGATTCTTCAAATCGAGTGCAGACATTGGTTGTCTTGGAGCTTTCCGTTAACAGCTCCTCGTCTTCTTCCTGCTCTGTCCTACGATGCCGGTAGCTGGAAAAACCCAAGAAAGTAGTAAGTTTCTGGCTTTTCTTCATGCTTTAGCATCAACACAAAACTCCCGTAACTCCCAGAATTCTCAAACAACCCTCAACTTACAGGTGGGCAGTTAAAAAAAAAACCCACACGCTGAAATAGGACTAAAGCTCAGCAAGTTTAACTTACACTTCTAAAGTGCAACAAGATCTGAATTACAGTACAAGTTGGCCTGTGTGTCATCACTCACTCGCCAGCTGACAGTAAATTCTGTTTCTCGTCCTTCTTTATTCGTGGACGTCCAGGCTTCATTTTTAAAGGTGAAGTTGGAGTTTTTTGAGCAGCAGGCTGAATGAAATGAGCAAAGAGCTCAGTCTGCTTCAACAGATACTCAAATCTGTTTGCTCTGTCTGTTTGCTGTTTGACAAGGGAAAATTAAATGGAACAATTGTGAGACATGACAGTATGTATTCGTTCAAAAGAAAAACCTAACAAATACTTTTTGAACAATCCAGATTCACATTTCTTCATATACAAAGCAACAGCACCAAAGAAAATACGGTGAACGTCAGTATAACTGCTGCTGACAGTATTCTTTCCTTGGGCCAAAGCTTGCCTTTGCTACCCAGCAAGATCAAAGCTGCAGGACAGACCTGCGCCAAGACTGAAATCTGACTTGGCACAAAGATTGCACCAGTCTCACTAGATAAGGCCAGAGTCCCCTTAACAACTATCTACAGTGATAGTCCCACTCCCAGAAATTTACCCCCACCTATTACGCACTGGATTCTTCAATGAAATCATTCATCTCACCAACGTGGAAACAACTACTTTCTACTGCATTAGTGTCCTGCCTGCTCAGCAAGAAAAACCACCTCACTGGGATGTCAGATAAGCAGCAGAGCTGGCATGAAAGGGAACAGTGGGGGCACAGCAGCTCATAGCTAAAAAGCCAGAACATCTATTTCAGCAGCCGAGGTCTTAGATATGCTCAGCCTAACTTGTCAGGCTGCCCCCTTTGATATGAGTCGCTGTTTCTGCTGTGCAAAAAAGATTACAGTAGAAAATACTAGTATCTGAAAGGTTCCGTTTCGTTGAGACGGGTTCCATTTGGAATCAACACACCTTCCCAAAGCCACATCATAACTTTGAACAGACAAACAAGATGGAAAACAGCTCCAAGGTTAACATCAACCACTCTGACATTCTGCCAGTTGCCACAACATAACCTGGTATTAAGCAACTTGCAGCAGTTACAGGAAGTCAGTTTTCTGAGTAAAAAGGAACATATGTTCCAGACTTCTGCAATGCCAGCTCTGTGAGTGCTCTCCTCTTTAAAGCAAGCAGACCCTGCACTATGTAAGAGACAGGAAGACAAAGTGTTAGAGAATAAACAGACCAGGAAAGGGAACTGTATGTACCACAGAGGACTCAGACTCACTCTAACTTTAGTTTAAGCTTGATTGACACAGCTACAATCCACATCCACTAAATTTAAGTTTTCCTATATATTCCTCATAGGTTTTGCTTGTTTTTTGTTTACTTTGCAACAGTTTAACCTAGGTAAGATCTTACTACTATCCAAATTGCTAACTCTTATTTTAAAGTACTTTTTTCATTGACTATACCAAAAAGAATAGATTCAAGCTGCACTGCAGAGGGTTCCTTGTTCCAAAATTTTAGTGAGGAATCTTCCGCAAGTTTTGGCCCTGTACACACATTCCCACACTTCCTTTCACTGCACTTAAGGATGTTCTTTAAGAGACTAACAAACATTATCTGCATTTTTTAGGCAGGACATAGACAAGAACAGGCTGTACTCTGCAACCCTGATCTGTCCTTCTACCAACAGAGACACTTTTCCCATTTTCTTCTCCAGTGCATCTTCTGACTGTTGTGACAGTAAAATACAATCCCTCTTGAAATGGTGTCTGTCTCCAGACTTAGAGGAGACAACTCCAAGTTCACTTTCTTCAGTTTGTCAGAAAGTAGCACAAAAAATGTGCAGAAGATGATCGGATTATTTTCAGCGCCAAGAAGAAGAAATAACACAGGAAACAGCAAATCATGAGAATCAGTTTCACTTTCCTATGAAGAAATTCCAGATGAAGTCACAGGTACTTTGGAATTACTAACAGAAGAAAGGAAAACAGGGAGAAACAGAGGAGGAAAACAGGGAGAAACAGAGGAAGAAAACGTGACAAGACGGTAAGGAATGGACAGCTCCACCTCTTACATTACAAAAACTAAAAAGACTGTATTATTAAAAAAAAAAAAAGAAGCAAATTTTCTCTTTTCTAACCCAAAAAGCACAGAATCAGCCATTTTCAAAAACCTGAGGACTTTAACTAAAGGATCTATGTCTAACTCAGAAAGGGAATACTCAACTCTTTATACCCCACCTTGCCTAAGGATGGACAGCTCTACAGATAACTTCAGTATGCTGAAAACAAGAAGGGTCAGAGGAGCTTTTTCCAGATATTTTTTGGTTTCAAGTTACGTTTTTTAATAACTAGAAAAAATTTCATAAATACAGTTACAGATTTCAAACAAACAGAAAACTCAAGTGCATAGGTACTGGATAGCTGTACACACCCCCAAATATTACATACCATTTTCTCTTCATATGTAGGATCTGTTTCCTGGAGTTCTTTTTGTTTTGCCAGGGAAGCATCATCAAAAGACTCCTGAGATGAAAAAGAATTAGAGAAATAAAAAATCTCTGAAAAATGGAAGATACCCATGTAAAGGAGAGTAAGTTTCAAATTACATCAAAGTAGCAAAAGATGGCTGTGCCATCCGATGTGGATATATAGTAGTCAGCTTTCTATTATGTACTGTAAAATTACCTGGAGATGGATCAAAGATCCCTGCCACTGGGTGAGGGACAGAGCTGGGTCTCTGTAATCCGATTTAGCTCCATCATTAAAGCATCACATCAACATGAATGAGAGAGACAGCTGTGGTCCAGGAGCTCAGCATGCCCCTCCCAGGGTGCTGGGCCAAACCCCTCCTGAAGCGGGCTCTGGAAAGTACTGCGAAAGCACCAGCTCCAGGCCTGAAGCAAGAGTAATTTCAAGGGGTTTTTTCCCTTTTTCCAGATTCTCACAATCCTTCATCATTCTGTATCAAGGGAACAAATCTAAACAGGAATCCAGACTGCAGTTTTCTCCTGAAAGCTGAGTAGGAATTTAGACAAACTGTATTTTTTCCCTGTGCAGTTTATTAAATCAAAGAATTGTTATCACCAATGGTACCATTAACAATAGAAAAACAAGCTGGTTGGGAGGCGGCAGTCCTCCTTCATCCTCTTCCTGCCAAATCCTTAACATACTGCCTTCAATTACTCTTTCAGGTCAGGGCTGCTTTATCCTTGTCTCTCCCATTATTAGATTAACTCTTTCCACACCATCTCCCATATATATTTTCATCTTCTGCTGTTAAAACTAAAAGCAGTGAGATGATCATTCCCTGACAAACAATGCTAAGAAAATAGGTTACAAAATAATTCCTGAAAGCGTGAGGAAAGGAAACAAACAGGATGCCTTCAAAACGATTATTAACCATATGTTTAATTGAGCCAAGTCAGAATGGAGCTCAATTCAATTTTTAGTGGCCAGTAGAACAAAGGAACAGGAAAAGTACGAAACACACGAGAAACAAAGACAGGTTGACAACGGGATGTTTGTGGGCGGGTATTTCCTTGCAAACCTCTGGCAGGTAAGGCACGTGGAAACAGAAAAATCCTAACCCAATTGTTTCGTTCACTACTCAAAATATAAAGAATTGAGCATAAGAAGTTATGGCTAAAGCTTTTCTGAAGTCATAACCAAATCCTCTTACTCATCTCTCACTGGATTCAGCCAACACCCAGTAAGCACAAGTACAGGACCGTCTGAACTGCTGTTCAAAATTCCCATTTCTCCCAAAATGCCTAACCTGCAAAGCACGGAGCACCACGGCAACCAAGCTCATCATCTGCAACACAGATGAGGAGAACTTGCCATTCAGCCGGGAGACCAAAAAAAGCAGTCTTTCAGATGCTCGTGACTCTCAATAAGGCATTTCAATTTACACTTCACTTCATGCAAAGAAATCCCTTTCTAACGTAAAAAGGAATCGACCTGGCATTCGCACACGGGCGCCTCCAGAGCACGCGTTGCACATCCTCCACGCGTTTAACTCCAGCCCGGAATTGCCCTATTTCTGCAGGTTCGAGCAGGATTTATTTCCCACAGTGCTCTGGCTACTTGTTCATCCGAAAAACATGGTATTTGCAAATTTATTTAGATCAAGTAGGTTGGACAGCCCAGCGTGACTCAGACAGTACAAAAACACCCAGCGCTGAAAGCAGGACCGACCAGTTTCCTCTTATCATTAAGGAAACAATGCTGCGATAGAATTAGCATCTCCGGGCGATCACTTGAAAACCTCTTGAAATTTCTGGAACACGGGCACCTGTTGCCAAAACAACCCCCTCCGACAATCCCACGCCCCCCTCTCCTCCTCCCCCCACAAAAAAAAAAGAAAAAGAAAAGTTTTAAAGCACTTCAGCAGATAAAGTCGGTTGTTTTTTGGAAGCAGGGCTGGCTAGCCGCTGGAGCAGGAAGCGCCAAGGATGGGGAGGGTTTCAGGGAGGCCGGCGGTGCGCGCGCGGCGAGGGGGGGTCTCCTGCCGGCCCCTTTGGAAAACAAACAAGGGGAGTGACCCCGGCGCGGCGCCTCCTTCCCGGTGTCCCGGCGGCTGGAAGAACGCGGCTCCTGGGCCCCCGGGAAGCACAGGGCTCCCTGCCCCCCTGCGCGGCGTGGACGGGGAGCGGAGGGTCAGGACCCCCCAAACACATCCACCCATCCCGGTCGCGCTCTCGGCGAGCAGGAGGGTGAGCGGCGGGCCCGGAGCTTGGCCCGGCGCAGCCCCACGGCCTCCCCTCCATTGTCTCCCGCGGCCCCACGCGGCCCGGGCTGTCCCGCACCTGCCGCCGGCGGAGGAGGGGGGTCCTGGCCGGGGGGCGTTCAGGGGGGAAAGGCGACTCACCTCCATCTTGATGTCACCCCCGGCCAGCCCGGCGCTGCAGGGCGGCCCCGTGGCCGCGGCCTCGCCGGGGCTGGCGCCGGGTGGCGGCGGGGGAGGCGCGGGCG